>LPNX010247840.1:272064-443612 GCA_001517045.1 Pseudotsuga menziesii | reverse complement strand
ATAAACGATTTGAAAAATGTCTTGCTTCCTCTTTCTAGTATAGAAAAAATAGAATCCCTTTGTCATAATTTCAATACGGTCCTTTCTTCATGCATTAACAAGTTCTCAATCAAAATTTTAGGTAAACAAATTAATAAGAAAACCAACCGTCGTATGACAATGAATGCAAAAATGCTAAAAGATACATCAAATAAGCAAATGAAGAGTCTCTAAAACATGATAAGTTAAATAGTTAGAAATATTTAATTAAAAAAAATGATGCATTACATAAATTAAAAGCAGGAAAGGATTTTACACGTCTAGGATGGCCCCTGAGAAATTCTAGAGACAAACTTTAACTAGTAAAACTAAAGAGAATAACAATATTTCTTCGAAAGATTGGAATTCCTATCTTAAAAATGTCTACAAATCTATGAAATCCATTAACAACATTCAAAACCCTTTTACAAAGAAATAAGTTTTATCATTTGAAGACATTGAATTTGGGGTCAAGCATGTAGCAAATAGGAAAGCTAAAGGCATCGAAGGATATCAAGCAAAAATCTTGTAAATTGGAGGAACTGTTCTCATCCCTCACATCCACAAGATTTTCAATCTAGTAGTCATGCAAGGTTTCCCTATTCCTTAGACTCAGAGCCTCATTATTCCTATATTTAAAAGTGGTGATAAAAATAACCCCTCTAATAATCATACCATTATGATTAGATCTCTCTTAGCGAAGACATAAGTATTGTTTTAGAAAGGAAAATTATCATTTTGCTTGAAAGTGAAGATAAATAGGCTGAAGGCCAGGCTAGATTTAGAACAAATCACTCTAATACAAACTACCTCATTACACTTAGTATAATTATGGAAGAGTAATAATATTTAGTCCACTCTCTTATGCTGCTTTGTGAACTTTAAGAAATATTTTGATACAATGCCTAGGAATAAATTGTGGAATGTGTTAGAGGAGCTAAATGTTCCTTTAGAATTGAAAGATGTTGCAAAAATATAGTACAAGAAAGTAATTGTGAAATTTAAGAGAACTGAGGGATGTTCAAAAGATATGAATTGTAATATTTAAGTGAAACAAGGATCCCCCCTCTCCCCTACCCTTTTCGGTATATACATTGATAAGCTAGAAACTTGTTTAGATGAAGTAGAACACAATTGTAACGTCTTGCTCACCCAAGCTTACAATCAAGAGGGGGCCTTACGCTGAGTTGTGACTGAGTTGGGGAATCCAATTTCACCCCAAACAAAAATAACAGATTCATAGAAATTAAAATACATGTGCATAAAATAAATAAACATAAACAATGGAAAATAAATTGATCCACACATAATGAACATGCATACGTAAGCATAAACAGTACGGGAATCATTTAAAATCATTTCACATTCAAATACACAAGAATACTTATCTTTAAACAACACAAATCCAAGCAACTAGATGTGTAAGAGTGATTTTCCACCCAACCACAGGCACTCTGTTCAACATATACTCTTTATGTTGGGAGGCCACCCCCAAGTTGATTTGTGAGGCTACAATGACAAGAGAAACACCTACAAGATTCTATCTCTCAGTCCAAAACCCGATCTACTCTCTATGCTTATCCAAATTCTCATACATAGCTCGACGAGGATCTCACTCAGCTCTCACAGCCTTGGCTTCCAAAATACCTTCCCCATACAAAACCCTTTATGGCTTAGGCATCCCCTTCATCGATCCACGACTCTCTTGGGTGATTCATCTTCCCAAGTGCTTCAAGTTCCTTCATAGAAGAAGACTAGCCTACTATTGTTGTTGGATAACCACATGCATCCTCAATTTGTGGTTCCTCAAGCATCTACGAGCAACACAAAAAAATGCGAAAGGGTCCATAACTCTCCCAGCCTCTCGGCTCACCTACAACCATCAATTTTCCCTTCCAAATTTGCAGCTTTGTCCCTAAATTCAAATTTCCTAGGTTATACCAGTCATGAACAACGATACTAGGCTCTGAGTAGTGTAGATATGCATGAGAGTGTGTTACAATGAGGGTTGACTTTAAGAGTTATGTGAAAATGGCGAAAAGACAACTGACATAACTTCTTATAGTAGAAGAAAGGACTCCTAGTGTTAGCACTATTTTTCACTCTGCGTAAGATGATGAAAAAGGTAAGATGGAGCAAGAATAGCCTAAAAACGCATGAAAAATTCCAGTCACAGGGTGGCCAAAAACTGTGTTAAAAAGGATGGCATTTCTACAGTGGTGATCTAGAGATGAACCAAATCGATGAATGAAATGGTTTTTGTGAATACCATAGATGAGATCCAAATCGCCTTTGCGTCTTCACGAAATGATGCTAAAGTGACTGCAGGTTTCGAGGGCCATGAACAACTAAAGAAAGATCAATGGGAGAGATTGATTTCACCGGATGAAAGTTCTCACGGAAGCCTTGGTCCCTAGATTCGCGAAATGGGTTAAGAGGGAGACAACATTCAACAGTGCATATCTCGTCGAAGAAAGATCTACGGTGGACGATTTCTCTGCTAGTTGGATATGAACGAGACAAATCATCTCAGGGATTTGTGAAAAGTCACATTTCCAGTACATGTCTACATCTCAGAGTGAAGATTTTTTAGATCAAAAAGTATGAAATGATAGTATTCATCAAAATTTTGTGGAAAGGAAAATTAGAGACGAAATGTACGGTTCTGCGTACGATCTGCTTGTTCCAAAAATACCTTGTCAATGCAATATCTCAAGACAGATGTGCGAAGGGTCGAAGTGCCAGATAATAAAACACCCTAACACCATTGGAGCATGCCTACAATGGATAATTTGGCTGCATAATGTAGATAACCCTCCTAAACCCAAAGGCCACTTTATCAAACGTGTGGAAATCTTGAAAATATCCCGAAGATTGAATTACAGAGGACAGGTAAGGTTTCCACATGAAGCAAGAAGACATGGCCAAGGAGAACCATTTGGATACCATCACCAGTAGGGATGGGAAGGTAAGGTACATCAAGTCCATGTTCCATGGGCCAAATGGGAGACGAAAAGGGATAGCGCTAAGGGCCTTTTCCGTAGCCAGTATTTTAACGTTGCAGCAGAGGAGACAACATGACTAAATTTTCAACAAGAAGACGGAATCCCAAACCCACATGCCCGCACATGTTGTCATCATGGTACTTGACAACGAAGTGTGCGAAGGTGCTGACGAGGTCATCACTATGTCTAGTTTTCCAGCTCTTCATAAATGCCATACTCTAGATCCACCAAGAGATAGAGACTGAGTGAATGTGGAAGGGAAGATAAGGTAGTGAAATGTTAGTCTGCTGAGAATTGTGGGAAGTTTAGAGAAGGTCTGCAATGGCCGTCTAGTTTGAAAATATCGTCTGTCTAGGAGTGTTGTTGGTGGGTGAGCATAGATCCATGCATTTCCCTGGTTTTTGTACCGAAAGGGCTCCAGCCATCAGGTAAAGGACATTCATTGTATTAGAGAATCCTTCTAGTGCCAACGAGGTCATGGAAAGGATTTTCATCGCATTAGATGGATCTCTTGGGGCTAGTGAGGGAATTACTGTCTTAATAGAAGGCCATACCCCCGCAGGTGTTTTCCCTGGAATTTCTTGTCTAATGAGCATCCCTCCAAATCCTTCGGATAGAGTTGCACTCACCATAATCTTAGCACATGGTAACCATTGCTAGCGATGAACCTTTAGAGTGGATGCTCGTACCAGAAGGCAAGGGGTCCAAAGTATTCATCACCGTATTTGTGAATTCCATGTGCCAACTTTATCTAGGGAGGTCATGAAGTTGGGAGTGTGCCACACCGTGCGACCTGCAAAAGGATCCTCCTCCTAGGAGGAGGAAAGCACAAGGGTGACAGGCCTCCTCAAAGGCCTATCTCTGTCAGAAGCAATGCGACCCTTCTTTAAATCCTTGCAAATAACATTGTTACCCAGACAGAGGGGTGAGGAGGAAGGCTAAGCACAGAAAGAACACAAACTTTGCTTCTAGCTATGAGCCCATGCAGAAAAGTGCCTTTTACCATAGAAGGAACAAAATACCTTGGAAGAGACACGTTGTAGACCCAGAAGGAGGACGAACAATCCAAGACATGTCCGCACGCCACCAAGAAATGTCACGAACCGTCATTTTTAAGGTAGGCGAACTCGAAGCCAAAAATGTGTGCTGTCGTTAAGACCTACATGCATGTTTTCTCCATGATGTTTTTTTTTATATATATCTAAACCATAGCAAAGATGCCACATCTTCGTTTCTTAAATTTTTGATCACGATTGTAATGACTTCTTGCCTTGTTTTGAGATTAGTCTCGAGGGCCTGAAGCACTATAAAGAGACTCCCGACCGAAGGAGAAAGGGTTGGTTGGTTTTGAATCTGCAATACTATTGTTTTTATAATATGTTTTGAATTAATACAAGTTACAGAGGCGAATGCTAGTTATATGAATGCAGAAATTCCTGTGTCTAAATTACAGTCTGTGATTTTCTTTTCCTTATGTGCATGTGCTTCTTGTTATCTTTTACATTATGTTTTATTCATGTCGTAGGATCAGTGTATGATGGTTAGGATATCATACTCATATTATTTTTCCATTGTCTTCTATATCCACCAAACACTTCCTCCAAAACTGGCATGGAATTCATCTTTGTGGTGCTCTATGCTAGTGGAATGTCATCATTCTGCATTTCCTGTTGATATATTTGTAACTTTGGAATGTATTCACCTGTATATCTTATATATTGTACCCCAATGTTTATTCCATGAAGTCTCTGTAATGTATTGAAGTCATGTCATGCCCTAATGTGCCTATCAGGAGATTCAATAATGTAAAGAAGTCATGTCAAGTCATTGTGGGTAACCCTCCTATTGTTCAAGGGTTAAGGTCCCCACAGTTGTGGGGTCCTAGGGTTATTAGACTATCCTAGAGAAGTTGACCCTAGGTGAGTTATTTTAAGTCAAGGAAATAGTCCCCACCATTGTGTTAAGGATAACCCTCCTTGTTGGTCAAAGGGGCAAAGTTCCCACAAGTTGTGGGGAACTAGGGTTATTAGACTCTCCTAGAGATGTCAACTCTAGTAAGTAATTGTTAAGTGAGGCCGACATGTTGGAGTGGACATTAAGTGAAGGAAATAATAAAAATAGAGAGTGAGCCTCTCTATTTATTAGACACACACACTCACTCAGTAGGGCGCATGAGTGAGAGAGAAGTTGCTGAGACAAGAGAGAGACTATTGCTGTCGGGAGATCATATTACTATTTTTTGGGGTTTTACTTTTGGTGATAATTATATCTGTGAGGATGTTGCGAGGTTTTCTCCTTTATGGTTTCCTTGAGGAAAATATTTGTGTCCATTGTCTCTTGTGTTTGAATTTTGTGCTTGTTATTCTCTCAGTTAAAGATCCTAAGATAACGCTAGCTTGAATGATAAAAGTCTAACATGGTATCAGAGCTAACCTCAGAAGAAGACAATATGCAACTGCAGAAGCTAGGGATTCTTACTTTTTGGGTCTCTCTCTATAATCCATTAGCAAAAGTATGCTAGGCTAACTCTCCATTGAAGGGCGTATCTTTCTTTCGAAGCAAAATTCGATTACGGACATTTTTTAATTTTTGGTGTGGGAAATTAGGGCTTCTTATAGAAGAGTAATTTTTGAGTGAGCCTAGCATAGGATTGCTCTCCTCATAAAAAAATGAAGTTTAGAGACCTGGTTCGAGATTTTTGTTTAGGTGAAACTCCAGGAAATTCAAACCCTAGTTTGACCCTGGGTTGGAAAAACCCTAAATACTAAAACTGATAAGTTTTCTTACATTTGCTATATCTCAGGATTGGAGAAGTCACAGCAGTTGAAACTTTCATAGGCATAAGATAAAATCATGGTTTACACTATGTCCAAAGTGCAGCCTCATTTTCTCTATATTCTAGGAGATATGATCCCTTCAAGTTAGGGTTCCAACCTCTTCCAGGATTCATCCCTAAACAGGACACCTGGGGAGAATTGCTATATATTAATCTTGCACATTGATCTAGGGACTAAACATTAGCCTCATCAAAGATTAATCAACAAATAACTCAAGAAATGGTGTAATCATTCTACAGAATGAGTAGCTGCTCTGTATAATTAGATGAAAGAATGATAATACAATACAATGTCATGCTACAAGCATGAATGAATGAGCAATTCGAATCCTCAAGGAGATCATTTGAATTGAATGAGTGAGTCTAGATTAACTGAATGTAAGCCATAGTCAACGCTTCAGTTAACCACTGATCAAAACCCTAATTCACTCAACTGAGCCCTAACTGAAGTCGAAGTGCAATAAATGACTGAGTCTCAACTGAAAGAGATCAGACACATGTCATAGCAAGCCAACCATCAAGTGCTCTCACTTAAATTACTCCAATGAACTCCGATGTGGTTAACTAAAGTTGAACTAAACATCATAAGTTGGTGGAGGCACCCCTGTTGACTCCGATTCATTAATTAACCATTAAATAATCAATTAAATGAAAGGAGGCGCCTTCACTGCCCTGTTTAATTGATTGTAACCATAAATTATCAATTAGGTGCATTAATATCCCTTAGATCACGCCCAGAGTGCTCTAGTTATCCTCCCCAAATGTAGGGGAAGGCTAAGTTAGCCTCCTTGATGTTGGGGCTCAGACCTTAAAGGTCCTTAATTTTGGAAACTCCACAGTTTTGGTGCAAAGCTTGTAAGCGGAGTTGCGGTCCAAAATAGTCTTAGGGGCTTTAGGGTTGGGTCAAAGCCCCTCTTTTTGTAAAAGTCCCATGGTTTTCGAGTGCCCATGGTTTAAGCCCATGGTATTGTAATAGTGCACTTGTATAAATAGGCACTTATGTAAAGGAGTCAACTAGGTTTTTGATGATGATAAGTTGATGTGAAGAAGCTAAGGTCTATTTTTGGGTTAAGGCTAAGTCCCAGCTGAGTACGTGGATGACCTTTGAAGCTGAGTGCACAAAGGGTTTTTGGGTTTAAGGTCAAGTCCTAGCTGAGTGTGTGGATGACCTCTGCAGCTGAGTGCGCAGATCAAAATTGTGTGTTTTGTATAGAGTTGAATATAAACATAGTTCTGTGGACTTAGCCCCTACACTGGGGGTGAACCACATATATCTTGTGTTGTGGTGGTTCTTTTATTTTTTTCCTGTTATGTTTTTATGAATTTGATAAGTAGATGAATGATAAAGTAAGATAAATAGTTAAGTATTAACTTCGCTGTGAATTCCGAGTTAAGGGTTAAGCAAGAAACTGTCTTTTATCTAAACCATGAAGCTATTTAAGTGAATGTTGAAGCTCTGTGTTGCATGATTAATATTTGTTGAGGCTAAAGGTACAGTAATATCCCTCTTTTTCCTATAGAAACCTAATTTTGTGGCACCCCATAGCTGTTTCGGGTGAGACTGCAACCTGTTCGCAGGTTATTGCTAAAAGGGCCAACACCGTGGGTCTCTTTGTTGGTGTAAAGACAATAGTATAACAACCCGGGTCTACCCTAAGCACCAACAAATTGGTTCCGTTGCCGGGACAACTAGTATCTACTTTAAGAGGGATCTACGTCGTACCTGGAGGGATATGTTTTGGAGGCCCTCAGTAAAAGAAATCAGTGACTGGATTGAAGATACCTATCTGAAATTTGCTGAACAAGAAAATAAGGATCCTCGTCGTAGCTCAGATGACTTTTTGCAAAGGTACGTTTTTACTGATATTTATGAAATTTTCTTTGGTAGTATCCACATAGAATTGCACCAGTGGTTATCTAGGTTAATAGAAAGAAAGAAAAACTTCAAAGAAGACCAGTCTCCTGATTGGACCCTAGAAAGAATTAAGCTGTTGAAAAGTACGAAAAACGTGGTATCAAGAGCTGTTGACTTTTGGACAATGCTAACCCTTGAAACATCTGTGACGGAGTTCGCCATCGGCACACATACTTCTTTCAACGAAGCTGAAAGATAGTTTTTCGAAGGACCAAGGGGTAAGTACCTGAATTCATTAAGTCTGAAAATTAAAATGCTCTTGGCTGAGAAAGGCATATTGCTTATCCAATCAGATTGCTAGATTTATTGCTACTAACCTATGTTTAGAAGCGAAAGTGAATTCGACGAGAAAAGTAGTTTGCTTCACAACAGTAAAAGATACAAGAGAACTTTTGGATCCTATACCCTAGGCCAAAATACCGATTATACCTCGCTAAGTCCAAAAGAATCCGAGTCTGAAGAAACCCCTTTTGCTAGAAACCCTCCTATAACTCCATAGAGAAGATCCGTTATCCTTGAGAACCCGTCATAGTCTGAAATTAACCCTAGCCTGAATAGTCCTGTTGCAGGTCGATCTACATCAGAAAGTTCCCTTCCCCCTGTTACCAGTATTCCCCCTCCTCCCCCCCCTCGATCCAATATGGCCCATGTGAATGATGACATCAAGCTCCCAGTCTTTAAAGGAACTGGATCAGAGGATCCAGAGCAGTTTTGGTTCTTATGCGAAGCTGTCTAGACTGCTAAGAATATTATGGATCAAAATACAAGAAGAGCGCAGCTGGTCACCTCTTTCAGAGACCGAGCTTTGACCTGGTTTATGAAGTTTTACAGTACTCAGAACTATGTCTTGGCTGATATTAAAACAACAATGATCAAAGAATTCAAGAAGCCTAAATCAGAGTCACAGTGTATCACTGAACTAAAAGAAATTCAGCAGAAGCGAGGTGAATCAGTCTGGGACTTTGATCAGAGGTTCAAGGTTCTGTTGGATCAAGTTAGTTTCACCATTGGACCAGAACAACATAAAGAATGGTTCATCGCAGCACTATTGCCTCATATCAGGACTCCACTTATGCAACATAAGGTTGCTGATCAGTAAGAGGCATTGGAAATTGCTATGAAACTTGAAACAGCTCCTATTGGAGATAATTCTGGGATAGCCCAGATACAGGCACAGTTAGTAGAAATGGATTTGGAGATTTGCGACATGAAAAAAGGGAAATCTATTCGAGAAGAGGTTTGGTGTACACAATGTAAGACAGAAGGTCATGACAAAGAATAGTGTCCTGCACTGAGAAATTATTTGAATACTGGTGCACCGAAACCATTTAACTCTAATGTCCTATATTGTGAGATCTGTAGAACAACTGGCTAGCATCGACCTGAAGATTGCTATCTGCTACAGAGATATGTTCAAGTACCTAAGAATCCCTACTGCAAGTTTTGTAAGTCAGTTGGACACAATGAAGACGAATGTTGCAGCTTTGACCTCATGAGAGAGAGAAACTATGATGCTTATAGGGTACAACCCAATGCAAAACGCAATGATGGATATGGTTACGATGGTCGAGGTAATTTCAAAGGTCAAGGTCATGGTGGTATTCCTGGAAGAGGTTGAGGCTAGGTTGTTTGCTATAACTGTAATAAGGTAGGACATGTAGCTAGAGACTGTCAGAACCCAACTACGACATGTCGATACTGCAGAGTAGTCGATCATGTGATTGAGCAGTGCCCACAGTTGATAGCCAAGATACAAGAAAGAATGGCGCTCCTACTCAGAATGTTTAGATGATTGCTATAGAGAAAAGACCTGTCCCAACCCTTAACATTGTTACAAGGAGTGGAACTATGATGCAAATGTAGAATAAGGGGAAACAACCTAACGAGGCTTGGGTCCGCAAGACCCCAGAGAAAATTCCAGCCTTCGATGTTGGAAGAGAAAAAGGAACATTTATGGAAGCTATAAAAGACTTTGTTGATCCAAGAACATCAGTAGCAACTACGCAATAGAAACAACAACAATTACAGTTTCAAGAAGCTTCATCGGATCAAGTAAGTACACTGACATCATTTTTATAGAGTTGTATGAAGCTATTAAGAAACCAGAATGCTTTGAATGAGTTATAGAAAGTTATTGCGTCTTGAAAACCTCAATGAAGCTCTGATAAAGGAAAAACTGTTAATAGAGTTAGAAGGACTGGAAGAGAAATGAGATTGCATGCTCAGATAGGAGATTATGACATGACTGATATCATTTTAAACCTGGGCTTAGAAGTGAATGTCCTAACTAAGCAGACATCGGAACAAATGGGAAAACCTACACTTGAATGGTCCCCTATACAATTGAGATTAGCCAATCAACAGAAGATTGTGCCCTTGGGAAGATTCCCTAGTGTACCAGTGGATATTGATGGAGTCAGTACCTTAGCAGATTTTGAAGTCATTGAAATAATTGATGATAGCAACCCCTATCTAGCATTGCTAGGAATTGAATGGGCAATAGACAATTATGCAGTAATCAACCTTAGGAACAGACAGATGACTTTTGAAGGAAAAGTCTTGAGAGTCATAGTACCGTTGGACCCTTCTCAAGGAGAAAGGTACATAGAGCCAATCAGAGATGAAGACCAGGATGTTTTGGATCATATCTACAACATCACAGCTAATGAAGAAGACTATGTTAACCCTACTACTGAAGGTATAATGGATTGGCAGTGTGATAGTTCTTGCATGACTGATTCAGACGAAGGCCTAGAGAATTGGTAGAATAGACTTTATGAGCTACATGGACATCGATGTGCAAGAATTACCAAGTCTATCAGATGGGTTGGCTCACAGACAAAAATATTACCTACTTTTGATGGCTTAACAGACCCAGAATATTTTATTGTACAATTCTCAGAGCAAGTACTAGATTCACAGAAAATGGAGACTCTAGATTCAGTATTCAGAGTCGCAGCTGCCAGATGGTGGAATGGTCATAAAAAGTATATTCATAGTTGGAGAGCTTGTCAAAAGTAGGCTTTGCCTAAGATTCATGGATCAACCTCAGGAGGTGCAAAATAGATTTAATGGTAAGACTAGCCCTCAAGAACATTTGGAATAATGTTATGAAGCATGGAATCATGTACCTTGTGAAGAATGGGTACATAGGTTTGTACACACTCTGTAACCTATAGCAAAGAACTAGTATGCGGAGGTGGAGCTTCTCCATGGTACTGTAAGTTTGGATAGCCTTGTTGATAGTTTTGTGCTCACATTTTCTATTAATGAAGTTTTCTCTGCTTTGGACGTAGCTATTAGGGTGATCCATACTAAGGTGTTTGATGATAAAGAAATAGCTGAGCACCAACCTAATTGGAAGGAACAAGAAGCTAATGCAATAGAATGCTATAACCTCGCCATTGATGAAGACGATGACTCTCACAACATTAATATTCCTGAGTCAGAAGGACATTGCAAAGTACATGGACCAGCAGTTAAATCACCTGAAGTAACTCAACCCTTGAAGACAAGGAAAGTAAACATTGGATCAGAATAAATGCCTAAGTATGCTACCATTGGAGATTATTCGAACGAAGAAATGGTAAGCAAAGTGACTGAACTTCTCCATGAGTATCAGGACTTGTTTCCGACAAAGTTCTCAGAAATGAAAGGTATCCTTGGTGATATAGAAGTGACAAAAATCCCTTTGAAAGCTGATGCAAAGCCTATGAAGCAATGCCCTTATAGACTGAATCCTAAGTATAAAGAAAAAGTCTGGACGGAGCTAGATAAGATGCTCGATGCAGGAATCATTGAGCCTGTCGAAGAGTCCGAATGGGTCAGCCCTATGGTGGTACAAGAAAAGAAGACCAAGGGAGAAATCCAAATCTGTGTTGATATGAGGAAGCTGAATGATGCCTGTTTACATGATCCTTTCCCTACTCCCTCTACAGATGAATTTTTAGACAATGTCGGAGGTCAAGAAGTGTATTCTTTCACTGATGGATTTTCAGGTTACCATCATATCAGAATTGCTCTAGAGGATCGACATAAAACAACCTTCGCTACAGAAATGGGATCTTTTCAGTATATTGTTATGCTCTTTGGATTGAAGAATGCACCTGCTATGTTTTCCAGAGTAGTCATATCTGCATTTAAGGAATTTATTCATAAGTTCTTGGAAGTTTACTTTGATGATTGGACTATCTTTGGTTTATTGAAAGATCATATAGCTAGTTTAGGACTTATGCGGGACAAGTGTAGATAGCATCAGATTTCATTGAACCTGAAGAAGTGTATCTTTTATGCACCTTTTGGAATTCTGCTTGGTCACATTGTATGCAAGCAAGGATTGATGGTGGATCCTACGAAGATAGCCATTCTTGTGAACTTGCCACCTTTAAAGTCTATTAAGAAACTTTGCACTACGCTTGGTCATACTGGATATTACAGGAAATTTATTAAAGGATATGCTCAGATTACATCCCCTATGGAAAAGAAATTGAAGAAAGATATTAAGTTTGAGTGGACACCTGAATGTCAGGAAAGGTTGGACATTTTGAAAGAAAAAATGGTAACTGCCCCTATCTTAGTATTCCCTGACTGGAATAAGGAGTTTCATGTTCATGTCGATGCATCTTCCATTGCTTTAGGTGTAGTATTGGCTCAGTTAGGTGAAGGTAATATTGATCACCCTATTGCTTTTGCAAGTAGAAAATTGTCCATAGCAGAAAATAATTATACTATCACAGAACGAGAAAGTATAGCTATGGTTTATGCTTTGCAAAAATTTTGACATTATTTGTTAGGATCTCATTTTAAGATGTTCACTGACCATTCTTCTTTGAAGTATTTGGTTAACAAGCCTATGTTAGGTGGAAGGATATGCAGATGGCTGATTTTGTTTTAGGAGTATGACTTTGAGATCATAGTTAAGCCAGGAAGACTTAACCTGGGGCCTGACCACTTGTCGAGGCTCGAGTCAGGAGAAGAACCCACTAGTTTGGACGAAGGTCTTCCTGATGCCCAGTTGTTTTCCATCCAAATGGTTGATGACTATTTTCAGGATATTGTTCAGTACTTGTCTATAGGTTTTGCACCCTCTAAGATGAAAACACAGTAGAAGAAGAAGCTAGTGGTTAGAGCAGCTGAATTTACCTTGATAGTAGGACAACTATATAAGATGGGACCAAATGAAATATTATGAAGATGTGTCCCAGAACATGAAAATCCATTGATTTTGGCTGAGGCACATTCTGGAGCAGCAAGAGGTCATTATGCCAGAAAAGCTACGGCCCATAAGATTCTGACAGCTGGATTGTGGTGGCCTACGATTCATAAGGATGCAAGAGAGTATTGCCATAGCTGTGATATCTGTTAGAGGACAGGCAAACCATCTAGGAGGGATGAGATGCCCCTAGTTCCATAGGTAACTTTACAAGCATTTGAAAAATGGGCTATTGATTTTGTTGGACCAATAAATCCCCCTGCAAAGAAATCTAGAGCACGATACATTATTACAGCAACTTATTACCTTACACGTTGGGCCAAAGCTCAACCAGTCAAGGACTGTAGCGTTACTACATCTGCGAAGTTCATATTTGATAATATCTTGTTGAGGTTTGGGTGTCCTAGAATTCTTATGAGTGATCAAGGATCACATTTTCTGAATAAGACTATTGAGGCATTGACCGAAGAATTTCAAGTATATCTTCGAAAGAGTATTGCCTACCATCCTCAAGAAAATGGAACTGTCGAAGCCTTTAACAAGATCCTAGAGCACGCTTTGATGAAGGTTTTCAATGTTAACAGAAATGATTGGGATCTTAGAATTCCAGCAGTATTATGGTCTTATAGAACCACTTGCAAGAAGTTGACATGCCACACACCTTTTAGGCTGGTATATGGGCATGAAGCAGTTATGCCCATGGAGTACATTGTTCCTAGCCTCAGAATATCTGCCTTCACAGAGATAGATGATCCAACTATGTTGAATGAAAGGATGGCAAAGATATTGGAACTAGAAGAAGACAGATTAATTGTAGGTTTCCAGCAGCAAGTACATAAAGCTAGAGAAAAAGCATGGCATGATAGACACATTAAGAAGAAGCATTTCCAGAATGGTGATCTTGTGCTCTTGTATGATAGTAAATTCATGAAGTTCCCAGGTAAGTTAAAGACAAATTGGAAAGAACCATACATAGTTCAGAAAGTTATTGATGGTGGTGCAGTTTAGTTAGCTAAATTGAATGGAGAAATTTTACCCTCCATGGTGAATGGAAGTAGATTAAAGAAGTATAGGGACAAGCCTGTACCCCCTGATCAGAAGTAATACCAAGAAGTAGAGTCTAAGTACCGAGAACAGTTGAAATTGGATACTAGACTATAATGAAGCTATTCTTAGAGAGCTTCAATAGATTTTCGAAGTGTCGAAGGTTGTCGAAGAAATTCTGTCATGGGTCAAAGCTCGAAGCTCTGTCGAAACTTGTGTCAGAATGTGTCGAAGATCCTTATTGTGGAGAAGCTGAAGTTAGTGGTTGTGCCAAAGAAGAAAGGTGTGTCAAAGCTTAAAATACGACCATTGGAAAAGAATCAGATTTGGCAGTGCCGATACGTTAACTGCATTAACTGCCTGTAATGATGAGATTTTGGGAAATCTAGCGCCGTTTGGATAAGATCTACCATATTTGGTGTATTTAATGCACATTTATGGCATATTTGGTTGTTGGATTCTATAAGAAGACACCCAAACCTGTGAATTTTGCACTACGTATTTTATTGAGTTGAGCCCATGTCAGCTGATCGCGAAGTCCAGGAATTGTTGAGAGAGTTCAGAGAAAGGGGTCTGCAGAACCTTATGAGAAATCCACCTGCATATGCACCTTGCAAAGAGACTTCCCCAGCTCCAAATCAGCCAATGCAGACACTATCAACCAAAAATAAATTTAAGGCAGAAGTTCATTCTAAGTGGAATGAGGAAAGGCACAATCCATCAGGAAAGACACTAGAGGATCCCGAGATGAATCCTCCTGGTTCAACAGAGATCCCACCTGAAGGTTTTGAATACTTCAGTGAGGATGAGAACGTTGCATCACAACATCCACCATATCTTCCGCCTGTTTTCCCAGGAGTTCAGCCACCTCAGCGGACAACCAAGTTCACATTATGCACCCCTTCACTGCCACGGGGTGTGCAGTTGGTTAGACTAATGACAGGAAAAATAGACCGTCTTAAGTACGCAGACCACGATACGAATGATCATGGGAAGTTCCCGAAGTTCACACCTGGGAAATAATTGCAATCTGTCCATTATCCATAGGCTGGAATGATGTTGCTGGAAGTGAAATAGTGGGATGCTGGCTTGGAGCAAGCTGGCTTGTTGAAGATGCTAAATGTCCCCCACTTCGGTCGCAGCACGCAGGTTACCATGGTGTTCAAGCAGCCATTGAATTTGGTGCATGATGGGAACCTATGGATAGGAAACCAAATAATTACCATTGATGGAGAGCTAATTCATAGGATTATAGGCTTGCCAAAGGAAGGGCCTGATCCTGGGATTAAGTTTGTCAGAAAACATGAAGATACGAAGTTGGTGCAGCACATGAAGGACCGCTTCGTCCTGACAAAAGGAAAGATAGGGTATCAAACCTTGACAATCCAGCACCAAAACATTCACTTCGCTGCAGAGCTTCTAGCTTGCAAATTAATGTGGAAGTGCAGAATGAATGAAGTACCTGCCCCTATTGTTAGTATTGCTATGAACATTGCTGAAGGCTACAGTTACAAATGGACAGAATACATTGCTAGAGAATTCCTTGAAGATGTTTGCGATGCACAGGAGAAAGGTAGACCCTTTCACTACTCATGGTTGTTAGTGCTTACTGCACTGGTAGGATGGAGAGAACCTACCGAGGCGTAGTTTGTCGATGTGCCTCCAGAGATGCCTGGCACAGCGAGGTATGCATATCTTTGGGTCTCGTAGGATAAATCCTTACAACAGATGATGAACTACGTGTTCGCCTTCTATGCGATGAATATTTCCTATGAGATTCTGAAAACATCGCGGCTCAGTAATGATCTATTCTCTTAGTATGATGGAGTGGCCAACTTCAAGGCTGACATGCACAATGTCTTCATTCAGGACCACGCAGATAACATGCATAAATGGTCGAAGTTGCCATACATGGTGAACCAGCCAAACATCCTTCCAGTAGTCCAACCGTGGTCGGCTGAATGGATGAAGGATGCGGGAACAATGCTCAACATACCAGTCCCCCCAGTGATAGATGTGGGCGCAGGTCCTAGTCAGCCACCACAAAATGACCCACTAGAAGAGAGAGAAGAACAAAGTGAGTCACAACAGAGTGAAGGTGACCAGCATGGAGATGATGGAGCTGATGAAGAAGAAGAAGAATCAGTCAAAACTATCTCAGACCCCAATCTCCCAGATAAGCATAAGTCTCCAGAGGCAGAGGAAGTGACTAAGCCTCAGCCCAGAAAGAAAGCGAACGCGTCGGAGGGAAAGAACATCGTCAAAGAGCTTGCCATGATGATGGAAGATCTTGATCAAGCTTTGACGAAGTCCACAGAAGTATTATCCAGCAAGTGGGTATAGTTTGCAGCTACACACCTTGATGCACTCGCTAGCATAGCACAACGAATTATAGAATTGAAGGAGTTAGCAGAAATATCAGCGACTGGCAGTGTAGCAAGTAGTTCCTTAGTAAGTGCGCAGCCAGATACAAGACAATGACTAGCCAAAAATAACAATAGAGGACAAGTATCGAGTGCAGCCATTATAATAACTAATGTAGCATCTCGATCGCAGATGAGCATGACAGTTGAGATAGACTACACCAACATGTCTATGCTGGAGATGCATCTTTGTCAATTTGCAATCATGAACGAGATCCACGAACGAGACAACTACTCACATATGCAGTTAGAGAATACCAAAAAGCAGAGTGAGAGCCTCGCAGCACCGTTGGAAGAAGTTGAACAGAAGAAGAGGGAAGCAGAAAGCAAGCAGGCCACACTAGCGCAAGTATTGGATGAGGCATTTCGAAGTCTCCCTGACTTCAACATGCAGGATGAAGAAGAACTAGAGCAAAGAATAGTCAAGCTGAAAGACTATGCACAACAGTCTCAGAGCCAGATAGAAAAGATGAAAGCAGAACATGAGGCCCAGATTGCGAAGCTTCAACTTCGCATCATTCCTGAGAGTCCACCAGAGGTCAGGGAACAACGTCGCAGAGATATTCATGCCTTAGCAACGAAGATCTCAGATCTTATAAGCAGTGCATCAAAACTGCTAGACGAAAGCACCGAGGCCTAGGAAAACTTACAGGACAACCCATAAGTCGAAAAGTTGCAAGAAACCATCAAGCAGCGGCAGACAAAGCTGGATGCAGTGAAAGCATAAATTAAGACATTGCCTCATATGTAGAAGATTCTTAAGGTGAAGCATAGCAATGAGCTCCAACAAGAAATTGAGTCTTGCAGAAGGAAAGAAACATTGTTGTTAAACTCTGTGCGGCCCCTTATTAACGAGGCCTTGGAGTTGAGCACTGCTGCAGACAATCATCTCAAAGTTTTGAAGGAGTATGATGTGTTGCACAGGAAAGGGCCAACGAAGCATATATAGCAACATTGCAGGAGATAGGGAAGAAGGAGCAAGAAACCAAAGATATCATGCGCAGCCTCAACAAGCAATTTACTATCTTCGCTAACAAGATTCTCCCACTCGAAAAGAAGTAGAGTGCCCCGGGATGGGACACTAGTGAGTCTTAGGGGCTTGTTGGGGCTCGGATCTTAAAGGTCCTTAATTTTGGCAACTCCATAGTTTCGGTGCAAAGCTTGTAAGTGGAGTTGCGGTCCAAAATATTCTTAGGGGCTTCGGGGTTGGGTCGAAGCCCCTCTTTTTGTAAAAGTCCCATGGTTTTCAGGTGCCCATGGTTTAAGCCCATGGCATTGTAATAGTGCACTTGTATAAATAGGCACGTATGTAAAGGATTTAGCTAGGTCTTTTATGATGATAAGTTGATGCAAAAAAGATAAGGTCTATTTTTTGGTTAAGGCTAAGTCCCAGCTGAGTGTGTGGATGACCTCTACAACTGAGTGCGTAGAGGGTTTTTAGGTTTAAGTTCAAGTCCCAGCTGAGTGTGTGGACAACCTCTGCAGCTGAGTGCGCAGAGGGTTTTGAAGGAAGGATCTGCAGCTGAGTGCACAGATCAGAACTGTGTGTTTTGTAAAGAGTTGAATATAAACGTAGTTCTGTGGACGTAGCCCCTACACTAGGGGTGAACCACGTATATATTGTGTTGTGGTGGTTCTTTTATTTTTTTCCTGTTATGTTTTTATGCATTTGATAAGTAGATGAATGATAAAGTAAAATAAATAGTTAAGTATTAACTTCGCTGTGAATTCACAGTTAAGGGTTAAGCAAGAAACTGTCTTTTATCTAAACTACGAAGCTATTTAATGAATGTGGAAGCTTCGTGTTGCATGATTAATCTTTGTTGACGCTAAGGGTACAATAATATCCCTCTTTTGCCTGCAAGAACCTGATTCTGCGGCACCCCATAGCTGTTTCGGGTGAGACTCCAACCTGTTCGCAGGTTGTTGCCAAAAGGGCCAACACTGTGGGTCTCTTTGTTGGTGTAAAGACAGTAGTATAAGAACCCAAGTCTTCCCTAAGCACCAACACTTGACTGAAGGTAGGCGTGGGTGTTACTTGATGATGTCAATTTATGTCAATAATACTTAGGATAGTGGTTTAACTAGGCCAATTTGACCAAAATGAGTGTGTATGGTGGTAAATGTCTCCAACACCCCCCCTTATGCTATACTCAAGAGGAGTTAGGAAACAAAATGCATAAAAATGCTAGGGCCCTGGAAACTAAGGCCATAGGTCACCTTGTACAATGCTAAAATTGAAACAATGCTCAAAACAACTAAGTGAGGAAAAGAGGGAAAACCCCCCCTCAAGATAAACACTGAAAGTAGTTTGAATTACCATGATGAACTCACCCCTAATAGTGAATGGAGGTAAGTGAACTTATTTTCTAAAAATATCTTGGTGAAGATGTCTGCAATCTGCTCATTAATTAGGCAGTATTGCAGAATGATGGTCCTGTCATGCACTAGCTCCCTGATATAGTGCATGTGGATCTCTACATGCTTGGTCCTCTACCTGGTAATTGGATCTGTGGAAATATTAATAGCACTTTGACTGTCGCAAAAGACGACAATGGACAAAGTACTACCAAGATCAAACTTTGAAAGAATGCCTTGCAACCAAACTGCTTGGATGCAAGAATTCGCCACTCCTCGATACTCAGCCTCTATTGAAGACAGTGCTATGGTAGCCTGATTTTTGCTGGACCAGAAAATTGGGCCACCACCAAACATTAATACATATATGGAAGTAGACTTCCAAACAATAGAATCACCCACCCAATCGGAATCTGTGTATCCAACCATCTCTAGCTCGGAGTCTGCAGCATAGTGAATGCCGTAGGTCCTGGTTCCCTGAATATACTGGAGGATCCTCTTGGCTGCCTTCCAATGAATATCATGAAGCTTCTACATGTATCTTGATACAACATTCATGACATAACAAATATCAGGCCGATAATGTGTCAAGTACAAAAAGCTACCAATCAACTGTCGATAGATAGTGTAGTGCTTTTTCCTTCTTCAACGTTGATCCTTGAAAGGAAAGGGAAGGGTGCAGGCCTACAATCAGCCATGTTAAACTTGAATAACAGGTATGAAATATATTTGGACTTAGTGACCATAATCCCATTATAATGTTGCTCAATTTCGATCCCTAAAAATTGTTTTAGGAGCCGCAAATCACTCATTTCAAAGGCATTGTGGAGAGCAGTTTTGATGGTTGAAATGGAGGCAACTGTGAAACATGTGATCAATAATTCATAAACATATAAAACAATGATAATTATATTACCATTAGAATACTGTAAATACACATTTGGATCTGATCTACACCTTTGAAAGTTTTGCGAGAGAAGGAAGGCATCCATCTTGGAATACCACTCTCTTGTGGCCTGTTTTAACCCGTATAGTGACTTCTTTAGCTTGCAAACCAAAGATGGATCAGTGATGTACCCCTCAATATGATTCATATATATCTCCTCATGAATATATCCATGCATAAAGACTGAATTAACATCCATGTGATTCACTTCCCAATGCTTGGATGCTGAAATTGCCAAAACAAGGTGGATGGAGTCCATTTTTGCAACCGATGCAAAGGTCTCATGGTAGTCCACACCTTGGACCTGAGAGAAACATTTTTCCACCAAAATTGCCTTACATCTGTAGGTGCTTCCATCAGCATCAAACTTGGTCCGAAACACCATCTTACATTGAACCAATTTTCTTCCCGAAGGAAGAGAAACTAGCTCCCAAGTAGTGTTTTTCTGAAGAGAATTCATCTCTTCATCCATGGAAACTTGCCATATCGGATCCTTCGGAGAATGATAGTAGGATTTTGGATCTGAAATAATAATCAAATAGCAAGTTTTATATAGCAAATTATCAGGACAAGAGAGCGCAATACCTTCTCTTTGGAAATCAGACCAGTTTCTCCTTGGATCATCCAGATTTCCAATGTTGTCTCTTGCGGAGGAGAGTGTTTATCGGGCCCATGTAGGAAGATGATTTTGCACTTCAGGTTATGATTCAGCATCTGGTTCATCACCCCCAATTTCATCATTCAAATATTCAGTAGAATAGGAAGGAAATTTAGCAGTTTTCTCCTGCACTAGTTCCACCTCCTAAAGAGGCTCATCGAACTTGACACTTCTCTCGATGATGATCTATTTGGTCTTGATATCTAGTATCTTGAAACCTTTAGATTCATTAGTGTTGATGTATTTGTAACTTCGGAATGTATTCATCTATGTATCTTATGTATTGTAACCCAATGTTTATTCTGGGATGTTTCTATTATGTATTTGAGTCATGTGGTCATGCCCCGATGTTCCGATCGGGAGGATCAATAATGTAAACAACTCATGTCAAGTCATTTTTAAAGTCCCCACAGTTTTGGGGCACTAGACTTATTATACACTCATAGAGATGTAGGCTCTAGTAAGTAATTGTTAAGTGAGGCTGGCATGTTGGAGTGCACTTCAAGTGAACGGAAGAATATAAATAGAGAGTGAGAGCTTCTCTATTTATCACTTGCAACACACATCACTCACTCACTCAAGTGTGGCGCATTAGTGAGGAAGGAAATACACTGGGACTAGACAAGAAGAATACTACTGCTGTCGGGAGTGCATCTTATTGTTTTGGGGATTTTACTGTTTTGGTGCTGATTCTATCTTTGAGGAAGTTGCGGGGTTTTCTCCTTTATGGTTTCTCCGAGGAAAACTCTTTGTGTCTCTTGTCTCTTGTGATGTGCTTGCGTTTGATTGTTGTACTTGTTATTCTCTCAGTAAAGATCCTAACATAATGCTAGCTTAATGTTGAAAAACTGACATGGTATCAGAGCTAACCTGAGAAGAAGAAATCGTGCAGCTGCAGAAGCTAGGGCTTCTTACCTTTTGGGTCTCTCTCCAGAATCTATCAGCAAAAGTATTCTAGGACGACTCTCCATTGAAGGGTGCATCTTTTTGTCGAAGCGGAATTCGATTCTGAGCATTTTCAGTTTTCGATGTGGAAATTAGGGCTTTCTACAGAAGAGGAATTTTTGAGTGAGACCACCATAGGATTTTTCTCCTCATCAAAAACGAATTTTAGAGACTTGGATCAAGAAATTTGGTTGGGCAAAACTCCAGGAAAATCAAACCCTAGTTTGACCTCGAGCTTGAAAAACCCTAAATACTAAAACTGATACATTTTGGTATAGTCGCTATATTCCGAGTTTGGATAAGTCTCAGAAGCTGAAAGTTTTAGGAGCCGAAGATAAAATACTGAAGAACATTGTGTCCAAACTTCAGCCTCATATTCGCTATATTCCAGGAGATATGATCTCTCAAAGTTAGGGTTCTAGCCTCTTCCAGAAATCATCCATAAACAGGACACCTGGGGAGAATTGGAATATCATGGGATACAGAGGTCCAAATGGAATTTATGAATATTTTCCAAAAATTAAATAGACTGTACTTTCGTTGATGTGAATATCAGACTCAGAAGATGAACCAGTGACATGTAGCATGACGTACAACTTTGCTGTTATGAATAGTCTTGTAACAGGTCACCTTGGGAAAAGGCTCATAAATCCCAAATGGTGAAACCAATTCTTATGAAATATATGGTGTTAGATCAGGGACATTCAATATTACCTCAGTGAGAAATGTTAGACACATAGGATCAGTAATTTCAGATATATCACAGAAATAGTAACAGGAATTTCTGCAGAAGAAATTGGAAAATTAGGGCTTCCTGTTCCGGGAGCTTCCCTCCACTGTTTTCAGAAAAGGAGTACATTGGACAGCTACATTTGAAGAGATATATATGTTTGTCCAATAATATCTAAAAGATTCCAAGTTTTAAAAATTAGGGTTTCTGTGACAAACCCTAGATCAGCAAACTCCAGGACAAGGACGGACACCTCAAATCGGTAAGATCTAATCCTTTGCTATTTCCATTTGAGGTTCTCATTTCAATATGTTATATCACATCAGCATGGTGACAAGCTTGGGGAAGTTGAAAGCTTCCAAGCCTGGAAGTATATGATCTCTCTGAAGAAAATGGATTGGACACCTACATGAGTATGGAGGTTCCAGTTTTAGAGGGAGATGAGGCTAGAAGCCTTTCACAAGGAGAACTTGGTCAAGGCCAAGAAGATCATGGTTGATTCAGTCACGGATCAACTTGTACCACAAGTGTCTTCCTTAAAGACACCAAAGATGTTTGATTCCTTGACCAAGCTATTTGAAGGGAAGAACAAAAATCAGAACATGACCTTAAGAAACCAGTTGAAGAATGTGAAGATCCAGAATGCAGAGACCATGCAGTCATAAGAGTCTCTCAAATAAAAGAACAACTTGAAGTGGTAAAAGAAAAAGTGAAGAATGCAGAAGTGGTGATGGCCACCTTGAATGGCCTCCCAGGATCATGGAATTCATTCATTCAAGGAATGTGTTCCAGAAGGAAGTGATTACTTTCAGCAGATTATGGGAAGAAGAAGAAGCTCGTCTCATAAGAAGAGAAGAGAAGATGGGAGAAATTGAAGATCAAACTCTCACCATCCAAAGAAGATCCCTCAAGCAATGAGGAATATGAAGAAATCAACTCTTGAAGAACTTCTTATCCACCTTAGCATTTGGATAAGAAACGATGTTGTCATGAATGAAGAAGACGATGAAGCTGAAGGCTCAAGAAGGATTCTACCCACGAAACAAATAAAGATAAGTATTCAATTGTCATTTCATTGTTTTGTTATGCATTTGTTTATATTCAGTTAATGTATTATGCATGATAGAATGTTTTCATTAATGACAGTATACTACTAATATGCATGTGATGGGTAAGTAGCTCATGGTGCTATACAACTCTCCATTTCTACTTATCTAGAATGAAACCTCTTTGCTGACATATTGGATTAGTGCACAATCTCAATGTTGTCCTGGTAGAGATGGAAGGCATCTAGAAAGTTTCAATGAGATATGGATGAATGTTGTATTGACTAAAGTAGTTGCATGATCATATATTTATGCATAAGTGTTTGCCAGTATAAATATTCCTTATGAAATGTTTCTAACCATACAATTGCATTTGACTTGTAGGAAAGATCGCATACATAATCACCTACAAGCAAAGAAGAATGAAGACTTGTTCCGAAGAACAAGAGATGACAGTTCAAAGACAAAGAATAATATGATGAATACATCGACATCATTGATACAGAACCTTCCAGCCATGAAGAAGTAACCAAGAAGAAATGGAAGACCAGGATGCAGTATTGAGACCTGAAGAGAAGTTCATAGTTCCATATTACAGTAGATGGAAACATTGTGGGATACAAAGCAAGATTCGTAGCACGAGGCTTCTCATGAAAGGAAGGCATAAACTACAAAGAAACATTTACAGCTACTAGAAGTGAAGTCACATGACATGATCATGTGTATAAATGAAAGAAGGCCTTGTATGAGTTCAGAAGACACCCATGGGATAACACATACATGATGAGCTTGATGAATATCTTAACCATTGCTACAAGGTTAATAAAGGATGACAAGTTCACAGATGGATGTGAGAAGAACTTTTGGAAAAGTTCAAAATAGAGGATCTTGGTATCCAATGATCCTAGATGGATACTACTTGTCACTTCAGTAAAGAATGTTTCAGTGCATACAGTACAGAAGACAGAGGGAGTACGATGCTTCGCTTCATAGGGAGTGACTACAGAATATATTGAGGTTCGACATGGTACGACAGGATGGGCAGATTACTGATGACTCTAGGCTTTACTGAGAGTAAAGTGGATTCCAACCTTTGCTTCAAGGTTGAAGGTGGAAGACCAATGATGCTCCTATTATGTGTCGATGCACTATTTTCTAAGCATGGAGGTGTGGACAAGGGAAGTATGCAGTAGAGATCCTGAATAGATTCAGGATGATGGATTGCATGACCACACCTATGGCATCAAACCTGAAGCTGTTAAGTGATGCTTCATCAGAGACAGTTGATTGGGTCCTTGATCTACCTGATGAACACAAGACCAGATATGTGCTTTTCTATGAACACCTTGAGCCAGTTCCTGACAGATCTGAGACATCTTCACTTGATTGCTGCAAAGCATATTTTGAGGTACCTGAGGGGTACAATTGATTATGGACTCAAGTACGATGCAAATCAAAAGATTAACCTTGAGGGTTATGTTGATTCAGATTGGGCAGGCAGTGCCATCGACAAGAAGAGTACTTCAGGATGTTGCTTCAGTATGGGATCAGGTGTGATCTCTTGGTTTAGCAGGAAGCAATCCTATGTGGCACTGAGTACAGCTAAAGCAGAGTATGTCGCAGCTTGTTCAGCTAGTTGTGAGGAAGTATGGCTACGAAAGCTATTGTCTGATATATTTGATCTCCAGATGGATGCTACTTGTATACATTGTGACAACCAGAGTTGCGTGAAGTTGTCAGAGAATCTAGTGTTTCATGACAAGTCAAAGCATATCGAGATCAAGTATCACTATATCAGGGATATGGTGCAGAGAGGAGCAATGAAGCTCTAGTATGTTGCGACGGAGGAATAGATAGTTGATGTATTGATGAAGCCATTGGCTAGGATGAAGTTTGAGTACTTCAGGGAGAAGCTTGGTGTTCTCCAGATAGAGGTTTCCTCCAAGAGAAAGTGATAAGACCCATAGCCATTCTGACATGGTGAGAGGATTGGTTCCTTCCATGGTCAGATGTAAGGGCTGAGCCATTCTGTCATGGTGAGAGGATTGGTTCCTTCCATGTTAGATATGAGTTCTGAGATCCATAGCCATTCTGACGAGTAGGTCAGATATAAGGGCTGAGCCATTCTGTTCATGGCTAAAGGATTTAGTTCCTTCCATGTCAGATGTGAGTGCTAGCCATTATGTTGAGTAGGACATATGTAAGGGCTGCCTCCATTCTGATGAGCAGGTTAGATGTAAGGGAAGATCCATTCTATTCATGGCTAAAGGATTTAGTTCCTTCCATGTCAGATGTGAGTGCTAGCCATTTTGTCGAGTAGGACAGATGTAAGGGCTACTTCCGCTCTTCGAGAGAGTTGAGGCACCTGGTCCATTACCAGGTAGCTCAGTCTGGGATTGGGGGCCATTCTGACGAGGGTGTAGGATTCAGTTCCTACCAGGTCAGATGTGAGTGCATGCCCTTCTGACGAGTAGGTCAGATGTAAGTGCTGAAATATTTCATCACTATGATAGGATGTGTTCTTGTCTGGATGAAAGTGGGAAAATATTCCATCACTGTGATAGGATGTGTTCTTGTCTGGATGGGATTCTTTCATCACTATGATAGGATGTGTTATTTTCTGGATGAAAGTGGGAAAATATCTCATCACTGTGATAGGATGTGTTCTTGTCTAGATGGGAGTCTTCCATCACTATGATAGGATGTGTTCTTGTCTGGATGGATGTGCCTTTCTGACGAGTAGGTCAGATGTAAGTGCTGAGCCTTTTCACAAATGTTAGTGATGTGATGTCCTATCATGCTGGTGAATGTGAGTGCTGGGCCTTTCTAATGTGATTATAGGATTGGTTCCTATATGATCAGATGTAAGTGTTGGGCATGCCTTTTTGACGAGTAGGTCAGATATAAGTGATGGGCGAAGACCTACATGATGGTAGGCCTACAACTAGCATGAAAAAGGGTTGGCTCTGTAGAACTTCCTGTGATGAGAAGAATCATGAGATAGCACCAGGGATGATCCAGATCGAGTGATGATTGAGATCCAGTGATGATAGCCAGCGATGATCTAGATCGAGTGATGATCCAGATCCAGTGATGATGATCCAGATCCAGTGATGATCGAGATCCACTAATGATGTTCCATGATGATCCAGATCTAGTGATGATCCAGATCCAGTGATGATGTTCCATGATGATCCAGATCGAGAGATGATCTAGATCCAATGATGAGGATGAATTGAAGATGAAGATGACTTGAAGACGAGATGATCTAGCTGATACAGAGAAGAAGACCAGTGATGATAAGTTGTGTCGAGTGAATACCTTCCTAGTTAAGAGGGAGTGTTGATGTATTTGTAACTTCTGAATGTATTCATCTATGTATCTTATGTATTGTAACCCAATTTTTATTCCAGGATGTTTCTATTATGTATTTGAGTCATGTGGTCATGCCCCGATGTTTCGATCGGGAGGATCAATAATGTAAATAACTCATGTCAAGTCATTGTTAAAGTCCCCACAGTTTCGGAGCACTAGAGTTATTATACACTCATAGAGATGTAGGCTCTAGTAAGTAATTGTTAAGTGTGGCTGACATGTTGGAGTGCACTTCAAGTGAACAGAAGAATATAAATAGAGAGTGAGAGCCTCTCTATTTATCACTTGCAACACACATCACTCACTCACTCAATTGTGGTGCATTAGTGAGGAAGGAAATACATAGGGACTAGACAAGAAGAAGACTACTGCTGTCGGGAGTGCATCTTATTGTTTTGGGGATTTTACTATTTTGGTGCTGATTCTATCTTTGAGGAAGTTGTGGGGTTTTCTCCTTTATGGTTTCCCTGAGGAAAACTCTTTGTGTCTCTTGTCTCTTGTGATGTGCTTGCGTTTGATTGCTGTACTTGTTATTCTCTCAGTAAAGATCCTAATATAATGCTATCTTAATGTTGAAAAACTAACAATTAGGATATCCAATAAAAAGACATTCTATGCTTTGCAGTTGCAAATCCATTATTTTATCAAGCAGAATCCGGGCCCATGCAGTGGACCCAAACACCTGTTATAGCTGATTTTACCACTCCGGGTGAATCACACTTTGTGTGGCCTTCCCCTATCCCACTATAGATTCCTTAGACCCCGTGGACCATTTTTTGTCCTTTGATGTTTCCTTTATCATCCCTAAAAACATGTGAAAAATGATACACATGACTTTTAAACCTATAAGCGCGTATATACGCGGGTTTGACCACTAAAACTGTGTACATCGAGATGTGTACAAAATCCAAATCCTTTTGGATTTTTCCTTGACATGGATCTGAATCACTTGACTCCTGGCCTTCCCTATGCCTTGAGATCGCTTGGATTCAACCTTTCATTACGCCTTTGAAAAGCTATATAAGGAACTCTATGGTACATTAAAGGCATAGGAGAGAATTGAGAACAAAGAAACTATAGTCCATTGTTGCTAGAACTTATGCTTGAGTCTGCATCCCTTTGTCCCTTGGAGCACTTTTGTGTTCTTCCCAATCTTGCCTTTTGCTTGTGAGCTTGCTATCGAGATATGGAGGATTGAAGTGGTGGAGGCCCAAGTGGGGGATTCAGTTTCTCCGGTTTGCAGACGTGCCGTCAGAGGTTGTATCTATTGTAATCTTTGATTTATATTAATAGAAATATATTTTCCTGTCCAACAATGTGTGTTTGAATGAGTATTTTATCCATGGGATTATGTCAAATGATTATACATTATTGATTATATATGCTAGAATAGATCTAACACCATGATACATAGAATGCTTGTATCATTTACTTGTTGTTGAGGAAGTAATTTATCAACTCAAGATAAAGTTGAAAATCTCAGTGGGGATTTACTTCAACCATCTGGAATAAGGTACGAGGTCTGATCCTTTAGTGTTAGACATTTAATTTCTATTGAATATTGGAAAAGATTGATTTCTAGAGTGAAGCTGTCTATTGTGGTACCCCAATCCATAGGAATTTCTCTCTGTAATAGAATTTGTGACTCCGCTGGGGAGTTCCTAGTAGTTTTCCTTTGGGGATTGTTTTATCGGCATTCAATGAATTTGAATTGCTCTTTCTCTCTTGTTTCTATGTCGGGTCTCGGGGCATGTATGTTTGCTAGTGTCTGATTGGTGTGAAGTTTGTGTGGAAATTAAACCCAGTAATAGATTAATTTTACTCACAACAATTATCAATTGATTATGCAAAATCACTCACAAAAGAGACTGGAAATAGAGCTGTAACACTAAACTGTATTATGTAAGTGTACAATAGCCAACCCTATAATAACATAGGCTGCTAAATAAATAGAATACATCAAGGATTTGATTGCATGAGGAGAAATCCAAATCTACCATAAAGCAGGCTTACTAAAAATAAGCAAATCCCCCATAGGTGTAAAAAGCTAATCCCAAATCTGTCATGGAGCTCACGAATTGGAAAAAGGGCTTAGGAAAGCTAAAGAGTGGTGGAATGGAAGCTCATACATTATTTTGCATGGAGAAAATAGAGGAGGATGTGTAGGACAAAAAACTAGTCAACCTCACCTAGTCTAGCTTTTCCTTTTGCCTTAAAACACTGAAAAAGCAGGCAATAAAGCAGAAAAAGCAGAAGGGCACCTAGGAAGCCAGGAATAAAGCAAAATCAATTCCTTTAGCTCTCCCATGCACTATATGAGTCAAATAAGGC
The DNA here is from genome assembly GCA_001517045.1 of Pseudotsuga menziesii. NCBI lineage: Eukaryota > Viridiplantae > Streptophyta > Pinopsida > Pinales > Pinaceae > Pseudotsuga > Pseudotsuga menziesii. The sequence goes on along the minus strand of LPNX010247840.1, from coordinate 414,770 downwards.
AAGTTTGACCATTATGGATAGGCAAATAGAAACTTGCATAAGGTGGGTTACATGAACTAGGCAAACAAGACAAAAATAATTTAATTAATGTCTAAGTGGGTAAAATATGGGTTGATTATTCGAACACCCCCCCTTAAGCCTGACTTATGAGTAATATATCAAAAATATAGGGCCTAGCAACAAGGCCTAGTCACCCTTTTACATACTGCATGTCCATACAACCAAGGAAAGAGGCAAAACCAACTTGGGAAAATCCTCCCTTAAACATGGATTGTAAAACAAAATTTTAGAATATTGTCTTATCTCATGCTTCACAGCATGATCAGCAATCCCTAGCAGTGATTTGAGATTGCTGAAGGTCTTCTCACAAAATGCTTTAGTGAAGATATCATCTACTTTTTCTGAAGATGAACAGAAGAGTAGGTGAATGGTGCCATCATGCACAAGTTCTCTGATGTAGTGCATATGGATCTCAATGTGTCTGGTTCTCTGCTTCTGAACTAGATCCTTGCAGATTCGAATGGTACTCTAGTTATCATAGTAGATGGTAGTTGAGTACTCTGGTTTGAAGCCACACTCTCCAAGTAAACCCTGCAACCATAAACATTGAGTTGCTGCATTAACAACTCCTCTGTACTCAGCTTCTGTAGATGAGAGTGCAATGTCACTCTGTTTCTTGCTTGACTAGCTGATTGGCCCTTCTGCAAGCATGAACACATATCCTGATGTGGACTTTCTATCTGTGCTATCACCTGCCCAATCACTATCAGTAAATCCAATCAAATCAAGATCAGATTTTGCTTTATAGAAGATCCCATGTGTCCTTGTTCCTTGAACAAAGTTAAGGATCCTTTTGGCTGCTTTCCAATGGATCTCTTGAGGCTGATCCATGAATCTAGAAGCCACACTTACTGCATAACAAATATCAGGTTGAGTATGTTTCAGATACAACAAACATCCAATCAATTGCCTATACAGTATATTGTTTACCATTGGTGAAGAATCAACTTCTTCCAACTTCACTCCTGAAAGGAAAGGAGTTTTGCTTGCTTTGCAATCGTTCATTCTAAATTTTTTCAGCAAGTCCAAGGCATATTTGGACTGGTGCACCTTGATTCCATCTTTGGATTGAGCAATCTCAAGCCCCAAAAATTGACTTAAGAGCCCTAGATCTGTCATGGAGAAGGCTTGGTTCATAGCATTCTTCAAGGAAGCAATCTCAACTTGTGAGCTTCCTGTAATGAGGAGGTAATCAACATATAACACAATGATCATTAATGAACCATTAAATAACTTAAAATAGACATTTGGATCTGATTTGCACCGAACAAAATTCAGTGATAGCAAGAAGCTATCGATCTTGGCATACCAAGCCCTGGGGGCTTGCTTTAGCCCATACAATGACTTTCTCAACCTGCACACAAGAGAAGGTTTAGTAGAAAAGCCTTGAGGCTACTGCATATATATCTCCTTAGTGATATCTCCATTCAGGAAGGCACACTTTAGATCCATGTGATGTACCTCCCATTGCCTTGAGGCTGCAATGGCTAAGGCTAGCCTCATGGAATCCATCTTTGCCACTGGGGCAAAGGTCTCATTGTAATCTATGCCATGAACCTGTGAGTAGCCCTTGGCTACCAATCTGGCCTTGTACTTCAGTGGTGAACCATCAGCAGCAAATTTGGTCTTATAGACCCACTTACACTGGACTAACTTTCTTCCTGGAGGAAGATCCACTAGCTCCCATGTGTTTCTCTTCTGGAGTGAGCTGAACTCTTATTTCATAGATGTTTTCCATCTTGTATCTCCTATTTCTTTTCCATATGTTTTAGGATCATACTCCACCATCAGATAGCATTTTTCAGCAAACATAGGATCCTTCATGCATAGACCACTCTCAAATTGAGATCTAGTCCTCCTTGGGTCATTGGGATCCCCAGCTAGCTCTCCTACTGCATGTACTGTTTTGGCTTCCCATTTTGGCCTTGTAGGTATATTAGGTTATGCAATAAACTCATATCCATCAGACAAATCATAATCAGCATGTTCAACAAACTCTTTACTTACTTCTCGAGGTTCAGGTGGTGAAGAGGCTTCACCAACTTCCACTGCTGCAAGGGGTTCTTCTTCAAACTGAACACACCTTTCAATGAAGGCTTTGTTTGTGCTCAAATTTATCAACTTGTACCCTTTTGAATCTTTAGAGTATCCAACAAAAAGACACTCTTGGCTTTGGGGCTGCAAAGCCTTCCTCTTCTCTGTTGGGATTCTATCCCAAGCCTTTGAGCCAAAAATCCTGAAATGGGTCACATCTGGCTTGTGCCCACTCCATGCTTCAAAGGGAGTTATTCCATCAAGCTGTTTGTGAGGCACCCTATTCTGAATATAGGCTGCACAGTTGATAGCTTCGGCCCAGTACGTTGGTGGCAAAGTTTTGGCATCCATCATGCATGTTGCCATCTCCTTCAGTGATATGTTCTTCCTCTCAGCAACACCATTTTGTTGTGGTGTGTAAGGGATAGAATACTGCATCTGAATACCTGCATCTGCACAATAATTAATAAACTCAGACTTGACATACTCACCACCATTGTCAGATCTGAGGGCCTTGAGTTTCCTTCCAGACTGGTTTTCAACCAAATCCTTAAAGACTTTGAATAGGCCAAAAACTTCAGACTTGTGTTTCAGGAAGTGAACCCAGCAATACCTGGAAAAGTCATCAATGAAAGTCAATGCATATTTGGCCTGACTCATGGACATATGAGGGAAAGGTCCAGCAACATCACTGTGAATCAGCTCGAGGGGTGCATAGGTTCTCTCATGACTAGCTCTCTCAAATTTGTGCTTTGGGTGTTTTCCTAGGATACAACCTTGGCAGAATCCTTTGGAAAATTTTATCTTGGGAAACCCTATGACCATCTCTTTTTCACTAAGATCAGAAAGATATTTGTAGTTTAGGTGGCCAAATATTTCATGCCATAGCTTGCTAGCTTCATTAGCATGAATCAGAAGAGCAGAGGGGTTTGAGTAGGGTAGAAAGTGTGAGAACATGTATACCTTTTGAGCATGATTTGCAACTCCTTTTGCAATGACTCTACCACTTGAGATCTCTGTGATCTCAACTTCATCGGGGGAGAATATGACCTTCTTAGGAGAGCCAGTGTGGGTCATCTGGTACACTGACAGGAGGTTGGAGGTGAGAACAGGGACATACAGCACATTGCTGAACTGACCATGATCAAGATCTATACTTCCTTTGCCCATAATTTCAGTGAGAGAGTCATCTACCAGTACACTAGATGGTCCTTTCAACTTGTCCAGTGAGGAGAAGGCCTCCTTAGTCAAAACAATGTGTCTTGAAGCTCTAGAATCAATGATAAAACTGGGTGAGCTTGATGTGCTAGCAACCAATGCATGAACTCTCTCTCTGTCATCTGAACTTGATCCTCCTTCTCTCTTCTTTGAGATTTCTGGAAGGGAGATGCCATTCTTATCCAGGCGTTTGGTCAGCATATCAATCTGCTTTTTCATACAAGAGCTTTCAGAGTGATTGCCCTTATTGCAGTATACGCACTTGTTCATTTCACCTTTGTTTTTCTTCTTCTGGGTATTCTTCTTGGGACCTTGTAGATCCTCCAGAGACTGTTTCTTGTCTCTCTTTTTCTCAGGTGGCTTTTTAGCTTTCTTTTTGCTTTTTGAATCCACCTTCGAATCTCCAACAATCAAATCTTGATCTTTGGATGGTTTGATGGTGCCCATCATCACCATCTTGTCTTGTTCTTGTGTGAGAGATTCCATGAAATCTGCAAGGATAGGCATCTTCGAGGTTCGAGCTATCAGTTCTGTGGCATAGAAGGTTGAAACAAACACTGAATAGTCAGGGCCTACCTTCGAGAGGATGGCCAGTACGAGCTGATCATCTTTCTTTTCAATACCACACTGTTTTAGCTGCAAAACTAGTGCTTTGAACTTGGAGAAATATAGCTGCAGGGATTCAAAGCTATTTGGACTCAGAGAAATCAGCTCATTTTTGATTTGATGTCCCCTCATCTCATCTGTCTTTCCAAAAAGATCAGCAAGCTTCTCCCATACTTCATTCGGTGATGTCAATCCATCAAGATGGAAAATGAGGTCTCTGGAAATACTCAGGCACAGAAGGCCATACGCCTCATCCCTCATGTTGTGCCATTTTATCTTCTCTGCAGCTGCATTGGGCTCTGCTTCTGTTGCCATAGTCACCCTATAGAGGCCTTTCTCTCTCAACAGTATCTCCATCTCTGCTTTCCATTCAAAGAAATTGAAGGGAGTCAAGATAGTTTTCTCTGATTGATCCATAGCTTAGAAAATCTGTCCCGGCTGTCAGTAGAAGGATCCTAGTCACTGATGTCGAAAATGCAAAACAATTTTTGAAGGAGAGAATACAATCTATACCAGCTCTGATACCATGTGGAAATTAAACCCAATAATAGATTAATTTTACTCACAACAATTATCAATTGATTATGCAAAATCACTCACAAAAGAGACTGAAAATGGAGCTGTAACACTAAACTGTATTATGTAAGTGTACAATAGCCAACCCTGTAATAACATAGGCTACTGAATAAATAGAATACATCAAGGATTTGATTGCATGAGGAGCAATCCAAATCTAGCATAAAGCAGGCTTACTAAAAATAAGCAAATCCCCCATAGGTGTAAAAAGCTGATCCCAAATCTGTCATGGAGCTCACGAATTGGAAAAAAGGATTAGGAAAGATAAAGAGTGGTGGAATGGCAGCTCATACATGCATTTTCATGGAGAAAAGAGAGGAGGATGTGTAGGACAAAAAACTAGTCAACCTCACCTAGTCTAGCTTTTCCTTTTGCCTTAAAACACTAAAAAAGCAGGCAATAAAGCAGAAAAAGTAGAAGGGTGCCTAGGAGGCCAGGAATAAAGCAGAATTGATTCCTTTAGCTCTCCCATGTGCTACATGAGTCAAATAAGGCAAGTTTTACCATTATGGATAGGCAAATAGCAACTTGCACAAGGTGGGACACATGAACTAGGAAAATAAGACAAAAATAATTAAATTAATGTGTAAGTGGGTAAACTATGGGTTGATTATTCTAACAGTTTGTCACAGCTTGTCTGTTTGCCTTGATTTTATGCACCTTTCTTCCTGTATGTGAGTTTTTAACTCACAGTCAAGTATACACACGGGTTTCTTTGCGATTTCCGCGTATACACGCGGGTTTTTTGCGAACAGTCATGTATGCCCTTAGTTTAGCCTTTTTGTGGAAGTTAAATGGTTGCTGGGTGAATTTTGATGATTGTTGAGCCTCCTTTGGCACTGCCTGAGTCTGTTTATACCTCTGTTTCTGACTAGAGACGTTTTTTTTTAGGCTAATTTTTTTTTTAAGAAGGTTCTTGTCATGGCATTTTCAATTTTTTGTTTGGGATTAGTGCATTAGATTTATTTTACCTTAGTGCTTTGCTTGTGTGCTGTTTGAGTGTGCTTGCAAGGTCTAGGGGTCGTAGAATCATTATTTTGCTTTTTGTATCTCATTTTATTTCAAAAAATCCAAAAACATTTGCTTATCATCATGCATTGCATTTTGCATTTTGCATTGTACTTGCACTAGATTTTCTTTGCAGTATTAGTTAGGATTTCATATAGGAAAGGTTGCATTCATCATTTGAAGAGAAATTGTGCATTTCACATAGTAGCATACCTTGTTTTCATGGACACAATGCATTTGCATTGATTTTTAGGTGTGCATTTTACTTCATGTTGTGTCATAATACCATTAGTTGCATGGCAATATCCATATTTTGAGTAATAAAGCCAATTAAAAACAACACTAAATTAAAATGAATAACACACTTTTATTTTTTAGGGTGCACCAACAAGCTTGGGTTTTAGGATCTTGGAATAGTTCATTGTGAGTAAATTCTCCAAGATCACTAAACAACAACATCTATGTGTCTGTCCAGGTGAGTGTGTGAAATCCTTGGTATAACTAGTGTTTCTTAGGATCCTCCTCTCAAAAGGGAGTTAAGCACGAAGCAATGTGAGCAGTTATTGATTGGGATGACCCCTAGTCGTAATTGAGTAGCACCAGATATATTTCTAGGATTGTATTCATATCTGGGGGCTCTTTCGAGAGTTTCGAGCTTTGCTACCCTGCCCATACAGTCAATCCTGCCTGCAACTATCCGCCTGAGCATTGATTATATTGAGGTGACCTTAGTGGCCTTACCTAGGATATCGAGGGGGTACTTTGCAGGGGTTATTCTGTGGGTGTCCTAGCCAGTTTGGGGTCAGACAGCATAGTCACTTTACGTGTTGAAGCTGAGGGCCACAATAATTGGTTATGTACCTTCGCTTGTTGTGTATGGGAGTCTCAAGCCTCTCCTAGGTGAGACATACCTGCTTCATTCGGGAGCTCACTTATCCTGCCCTTGATTGCTTGCATTTGGATTTAGATTTTATTAGTGTTTGCTTTCTGCACGATAGCTTGCCTATGGTTTGCATAAATAGAGAGACTTTTCTATTTTTTGAGTCATTGTGGATTTGGGTGCGGCTCCTCGTCGTTCTCTTCGTTTAGTAATACTTTCACCTTCTACTTCTCCTCCCCCTTTCTGATAGAGACCTAGACAGTCCAGGAGGACTACTTTGCACATTGATTCACACACCATGGGAGACCATATAGAGGATATTCTTGAACCACCTTCTCCCATTCGTGTAGATGATGGGGAGTTTAATCCTACTTACAATCCTTCACCCGACTTGGCTAAGTTAGGTCCTATGATTTATGAGATAGGAACCTTTCATGATAGACCTACTCACTTTAGGGTTGAATCCCCATTGATGCATTACCATTATGGAATGCCGAAGGATGTCGAGACTCGTTTTGAACTCGCAAGCACTAGCTATGGTAGTTATGGTATGTTTGGTTTTCCTACACATGATTTGGCATTTCATGTCGAATCTGACTTCGAGCCTAACACTATGCCTGGGGGCACTCTCATTCCTTACCATGCAGAGAGGTTTGGGAGCACTAGTCACATTGCACCTTCCATCCCGGTGGTTGAAGTTACATCACATATTCCTCCTAGGTCTAGGGTTAGAAATCCTATTAGGATACTAGACCGGAGATGAGTGACTATAGGGAATAGTATGTACATTATTACTTAGGTCCCTCCATCCTTTGTCCCTACTTATTCGATTGTTCACCCTCCACCTTATGCATGTGGTCCTTCAAGCCAAAATGTTGCTACGAGTTATGTCCATACTACGGCTACTAGACCGGTTGTGTCTCAGCTTCATGTACCGGCGCCTGTGGTTTCGGGAAGTCATGCTGATACTTCTAGAGGTCACATTCCTACTTTTGGAATGTATATTCCTATTTCCGGAACGTATGTTCCTACTTATGGAGTGTCTCATGGGACATCTCATGCAATGACTTATGGGCCCTATTATGGGATGCATTATGGACAGGGTTCTTCACCTTATGGGGGTGGGTATCAACAACCTACTTACTCTCCTAATTACGGCTTCGTAGCCCCTACTAGTTAAGGTCCACTACACTATGGTGCTTCCAAGCCACCCTATATGGGTCATACGGGAGGAGGGCACTATGGCCAAGGCCATTGTGGTAATTATACCTATACGAATTAGACCTATCAGGGAGTGGTCCATCGACCTCATCATCCTAGGCTTCCTTTCCTCACAAAATTGAATCTTCTTGACTTGTTGAGATTAACGAACGATCCTGTAGCTCATGACCCGGTTTGGCTGGCTGTCCCTACCAAGCTTCCCTTGAACATACCTAAGTTCGAGGGAAAACCAAGAGAGGATCCAAGTGAACACGTTACTATGTTTCACCTATGGTGCTCTTCGAATTCCTTACATTAGGACTCCATCTGTTTAAGGCTATTTCAATGCACCCTTACAGGGCCTACTGCGAAATGGTATATAGAGCTACCTAGGGGAGCTTTCGCTTTGTTCGACGACCTTGCGATGACTTTTCTTAACCACTTCCAGCTACCAGTGCATTACAATGTTGGTACTGAACTCTTGTCAACATTTCGGCAAGATAAAGCCACACATATCTCGGATCATATTCAAGAGTGGTGTAGACGGAAGAGGCTAATTAAATCCTTTATACCACTAGAGTTCCTCCTCGAATGGTTCCTCAAGTCGTTATTGCCATATATAGCGAAGGATGTTTCTTCATCCGGAGTGTAGAATGAGGAACAAGTGATTTTTAGGGCGTAGGAACTGGACTTGATTTATGCTCAGTCCGGTTTGTTATATGAGATTATTCTCAATGTTCTGTGTTCTAGTTTCAATCCCAAAGTCAAACCTGGACCACATGTCGATGGTATTGTGGGTTGTGCAAGTGCGAAACCTATGGATTCGGTTGCAAAACAAGTCAGTCAATTTTCAATCAACCAATCTACTTCGGGACAAGCTACAACTTTGTCTCAACCCACCCAAATGGCGAGTATACTTTCAGTGCAATTGTCGGACCAGAAGGGTAACCAGCAGCCCGAACGGAATAGAAAAAAGGGTAAAAATAATCGTAAAGGTGGGAATAAGAATGAGAATGCTAATAGTAATCAAAAGAACAGCCATAATGCTAGGGGGGACAAGAAATCTAAGCGTAAGGTTAAGTTTCCTTGCAAGTTGTGTAAGGATGATCACCTCACTTACGTGTGCCCTCATATTGATGAAGCCTCGAGGTTCTTGGAATAGGGACCAGCTGTGCTAACTAACCCTTTACCGCACAATCAAAATATGAACTTGAGGTCCCATGACTAGTCTAGTGGTGATCAAGATCCACCGGAGGGTAGTGGTCGTGGTCGCATTAACATGGTACGTGCTGCGAAAGTTGTGACCCATGTGAAAGATTATGGTTCGTCACAACCCAGCCCAGGCGAAGAGTCTGATCCGCCAGGATCCCCTTTGCGTATTGAGAAACCTATAGATAAACTTGAAACTACACCTCACATTCCTAAGGGAGTCCTTAAGCATTTGGGGCACAATCCAAATACCCGAGCTGCACAGAACTATTCAGTTGTCAAGGATTTGGGCCATAATCCTTGTGCGATGTCTGCATTGGAAGTGCTTCAGAGTTGTCCTTCTCAAAGGAAGGCGTTGATTTCTTCCCTTTGTGTGAATGATGATGATTCTTCCTCCATGATTAAATTTGAAACCGCCGGACTACAGCCTCGCTTGCCTTACCATGTGTTTCTTTTGATTCACATAGAATGTCTTAATATGATTGTCAAGCACGCTATGATTGACAAAGGCGTTACTGCTTCTGTGATGTCTTTATCATGTTGGAAGGGTCTGGGTTCCCCAGAGCTATCTAAATCAGTGACCATGTTAACTACGTTGGATGGGAGATCTTTTAGACTGCACGGCATCCTTCCTTCCCTTAAAGTCTATTTGGGAGGGAAGACCGTTGCGATAGAGGTCGAGGTGGTTGATGTGCCCCTTGACTACAATCTATTGCTGGGTAGAAATTGGATGTACAGTATGCAAGCCATTGCTTCTTCCCTGTTCTATGTTGTATGCTTTCCACATAATGGGAAGATAGTAATGATTGATCAAATGATATTCAAGAATCCATCTGTTACCACATCTTCGAGAGCTTCAATCACAATCATGGAACACTCTCAGCCGGCAACTGAGACTGTGGGTGTAGGCATGTATCCATCCCTCATGGGAAGCTTTAGTTGTCCTGCACCGATCCTTATGATAGGATCTAGTTCCGGTGAGGCTTTTAAATCTATGAGATCGGTGTCTTTTTGCAAAAGTCATATGGAAGATCCTTGGATCCTTCCTACATCGAGTACTCTGAGTGGGCCGATCGTGATGGACGTGCCGTTGCCTGCAACTATGATAGCTTATCAAGCTAAAATCAAGTGTGTTGCAGAGCCTGGTCCTTCCTCTTCATGGGAAAATGAGGAGGACCCTTATGTGCTATTGGCATGGGCAGTACAGTCTTCTCATGCACATGACTACCTTGATATGGTTTTCCCTTCAGATGAAGCGATTATTGAGGCTACGTAGGTAGTTGAGCCACCATGGGAGGAACTCCATCATAGATCGTACTTTCTTCCTGAGCTTGACTGCTCGGAGTGTGAGTATTTTAGAGCGATTCTTAGTCAGAGATTTGGTATTCCTATGGTTCCGTTAAGCTCTTCTGGTCAGATGGCTGACGGAAACATGGTGAACATATATTCAATGATTCCTATCAACATCTTTCAAGATCTTGGCAGGATAGAGAATGTCTATATTGGGGCGGAATGTTCCCATGCTAATATTCTAGAATACACCAAGCTATTTAAAGAATTTCATGATTTCTTTGCTTGGTCTTATGATGAAATGCCAAGTATAGACCCTCGTATTATCAAGCACAAGATTAATACTTATCCCAACACTAATCCTGTTCGACAACGATTGCGGGTGGTGAATCCTAGGAAAGCACCCATGATTAAGACAGAGATAGAGAAACTGTTGAAATCCAGTTTCATCTATCTTGTTCCCTTGACGGAGTGGGTTTCAAACCCCATTCCAGTGGATAAGAAGCAGGGAGCGATCTGCATATGTACTAATTTCCATGATTTGAATCGTGCCTATCCTAAGGACAATTTCCCCACACCATTTATTGATTAGATTTTGGATGAGTGTGTGGGTAGTGAGGTTTTTTCCTTTATGGATGGATTTTCTGGATATAATCAAATACAAATTAAACCTGAGGACCAACATAAGACTGCATTTATTTGTCCTTGGGGAACTTTTGCATATCAAAAAATTCCTTTCGGCCTTAAAAACGCCAGAGCTACATTTCAGCGGGAAATGACCTTGATCTTCCATGATTTCAAGTCAATTAGCAAAGTATTTTTCGATGACCTTGCTGCTCATTCTCGTATGGGAATGCATCATCCCTATCACTTGAGATTGGTATTCGAAAGGTGGCGGCACTATTTGGTTAGATTAAATCCCCATAAGTGCATCTTTTGTGTGAAGTCAGGTCATTTGTTAGGATTCATCATTTCTAAAGAGGGTATAAGAGTCGACCCTTTGAAGGTTGAGGCAATACTTCAATTCTCTCCCCCGAAGAATATTCGTCATCTTCAGTGTTTGCAAGGCATGGAAAACTTCTTACAAAGATTTGTTTTCAACTTTGCCAATTTGACTAGAGGCTTCATGTGTCTATTGAAGAAGGACAGCCCCTTTTGTTGGGATGAGCAGGCCCAGGATTCCTTTGATGCACTCAAGCGAGCCCTAGCATCGACCCCGGTCATTAGTCCCCCGGACTATAGCCGTAATTTTCTATTATATGTGGCCGCGTCCTTGGAGACGATTGGTATGGTTTTGGTTCAAGAGGATGAGGAGATCCAAGAGCATGTCATATACTATCTGAGCCAAAACCTTATTGACACAGAGATTCATTATTCTCATGTCGAGAAGCTTGATTTAGCTACCGTACATGTGGTTTAGCGGTTGAGACATTATATTCTCCTTCGCCAGACCTTGGTTGTAGCCCATGTAAATCCATTTCAATTCATCCTCAATCTAAGGATGATTGGGGGACAATATAATAAATGGATTTTCATTCTGCAAAAATTTGATCTCGAATTTGTTTCAGCAAAATCAAAGAAGTCTTTAATTTTTGCAGAGCTTATATCGGATTTCCCGAGCGAGGCCGAGGAGTTGGTTTGTGAAGATACGTTTGTTGATGAACACATCTTCTTAATCTCAACCTTAGAACCAAGGTATGGGGATATCATAATATATTTACAAACATTGAAGACCCCTACTCACCTCTCACGAGATGAACGATGATGATTACGTCACGTCTCTAATAACTACCTCATAGTGGATAACACTTTGTACCGCCGTGGAGTAGATTCCATTTTACGGCGTTGTTTAACTCATGAAGAGGTTGAGGTAATGCTGAATGATTTCCATGGAGGGGCGTGCGGCGTTCATTTATCTAGGATTTCTATAGCTCAAAATATTTTTAAGAGCGGGTTATTTCTGGTCGTCGATCTTTAAGGATTGTGTTGATGCAATCAAGAGGTTCCACCCTTTCTAGGTGTTCTCACATAATATGCACTTGAAACCTGCCCCATTACATCCCATTATCACCGCCAGTCCTTTCACTAAGTGGGGGCTCGATTTTATGGATTGCAAACTAGCTTCGGCTGGGGGCACCATCATATTATAGTGGCTATTGATTACTTCATGAAATGGGCTGAGGCTATTCCTACAGTTAAATATGATGGTGAGATAGCCGCCCACTTTGTATTCAACCAAATTATTACTTGATTTGGGATTCTGAAAGATCTTGTCACTGACCATGGCTCACACTTTCAAAACCATATGATGGAAGAGTTGGCATCAAAGTTAGGGTATAAGCAAGAGCATTCCTCTTCTTACTACCCTCAAGAGAATGGACAGGTAGAATTAGTGAATAAATCACTCAAATCCATTCTCCAATGAACCATCGCACAGAGTAAGAATAATTGGCACATCATGTTATATCCTGCTTTGTGGGCATATCGAACCGCTATTAAGATTGCCACCAGTTTTTCTCCATATCAACTTGTACATGGAGTGGAGTCAATATTGCTGGTTGAATGTGAGATTCCTTATTTGAAGCTAGCTGTAGAACTCTTACCAGACACTTCACCATTGGAGGAGCATTTGGTCCACCTTGAGCAACTTGATGAGTAGCGTTGGGATGCCTTGGTGGCTCTAGAAGTCAATAAATTTCACGTAAAGGTCCAGTACGATAAGTCTGTCCGTCCAAGGAGGTTTAGTGAGGGAGACTTGGTCCTTTTGTGGGATCAACCGAAAGAATCCTTGGGCGCAGGAAAATTTAATCCCATTTGGTGTGGTCCTTACGTGGTCAAACATGTCTTAATGAAAGGAGCTTATGAGTTAGTGGTATATGAAGGAACGGCCTTGGTGAAGCCTAGAAATGGGCTCTATCCCAAGAAGTACTATGCATGACTTTCAGCCAAGGATGGTTATTGTATATTATTGTACAATTTTTCATAGTTAGGTCTTTTTCTTATGATGATTGGGTTTGTGATTTGTTTCCGTTTCTTTTGGTAGATGTCAATGGAATCTTCCACCTACATAGGATTCACGGATGGTACAAGCCGTCACACTCAACACTCAGCCTCTACTAATTGGGTGATTTATACTCCTATGGGTTAGGTACTGTCTTCAAGAGGCATATGTCTGCAGCCATCTTCCAAAAATGTTGCTGAATATAGTGCTGTTATTGAGCTTCTACGGGATTCCATTTCACATGGCGTTCTCTCTCTTGAGGTACATCTTGATTCGGAGTTAGTAGTGTCACAGCTTAATTGTTTGTATCATGTTAGAGATCCGACATTATTAAGAATATTATTATGTGTGAGATTATTAGAATAACAATTTGACAATATAACATATATACACATTCCAAGAATTAATAATCAAGTTGCTGACTCATATGCTAACTATGTGTTAGATTAGCATTTGTTTCATTCACAGTAAATTCATCACAAACACAATTTTTACACATGTAAATAAATAAACCGATCACCATAATTTTTTTTTATATATACATCCAATATGAGAGAATACATAGTGTCATGATACAAAATTGGGGCTTGCGAACCACCGACATATAATACACGGTAATACAAAATGTATAGATTCCCAGGTATCTAATCCAGTGGAGGAGTAGGAGGGTTGTGATCATGGAAGGTCACTATGGCTCTAGCTAGTCGGAATAATCGCACCCATGCGCGTGCTACACCCACCACCTACCGCTACATAGCCTCAGGCAAGTCCTTGACTTGTGCCATGGGAACCCTATGTGTCAGTCTCACAAAATTTGTATGAATGCTCTGAAGCATCCACACCCATGATATCATCTCCTCTTCCTCTCCGTCTATGACGAGGGAATCCTTCTGACCGCCGTGGTCCCTCATCTGCATAGAAATGGTAGATGTCTCTATGTATTTCCATGCAAAAATATGTCTTTTTGATTCCATATAATAAAAAAACACAAAAAAATTAAATAACTCAAATAATTTAAAAAAAAAAGAGAGGGTCGAGATTCGTTTCCTATATCGCCATATGCCGATCCTGGTGGTAGCAGCATGTTCGGGTCCCCCCAGAAGTCTATCCCTGCATAGGGGTAGTCATCGATGGCAACTATCTATTGTCGCCACCATGGAAAGAAGTCAGCTGGATATGGGTTGACCACCCTACAACCCCCCAGTCTGCACATTGCATCTGCCCAAAGCCGTTGGGCTGGATCTCGAACCCTGTGAAGAGGAACGTCTACTCTGGGGCTCAATCCTAAAACACGCTCAAAGAAAAACATGCTCAGAATACTATTGAACCCAAAGTTCCACACTCTGCCTGCCTTACACTCACTGAGCTGATGTTTCATGTTGCTCAGTAGTATAGTGCTCCAGTCATAAATCGTGGGTCTCATACACCTCACTGCATAGAACATTAGAGGCCGTGAGGCCTGGTGGAGTGATGCCAAGTATGCTATCCTACCCAATGTCAATAGTATGGCCTTTAGGCCCAGCACTTGAATAGCATTGTAGGGACCTGACTCCCCACCTTCTCTGTGTCTAGATAGCAGTACACTGCAATGTACTCATTGATAGTCAGGCCACCTCCTGGCCCACCACAAGAATGAAGGTTCCTATTTCCCCTCGTCTAGAAATCCCAGTAATGAAGTATATGTCCTCCACCTCTATAGTGAGGGACATCCCATCTATCTAGAAGGACTCAGAGTCTTGATCCCAGTAATCCACCAACATCTGTAATATTCTTGTTTTGGCCCTCAAACTACCAAGACACCAAAAATTGTAGAGTCTTCTTGCACGTAGAGCTTATTGAGCCATTAGATCGGCCCTTACTACTTCCTCTACCTCACCATGTTCACGCTCTCTCCACTCTAGGACCATCCTGTACAAGAAATTGCCAATTTTCCCATTAGATTATTGAAAAAGCCTTATGCGTGGCCTCATACGTGACTATTTTCAAAATAGCCGTGTATGTACGCGGGTTTGGGGGCATTTTCCGTGTATATCTATCCCTATATGCGGAGAAACCTTCGATTTCCATGTGGGCCACACTGCCCTTTTTAGTTTGGCCTAGAAATCTTAATTGACCATGGAATTTGATAAAGATTGCATCAAAATGAAAAAGAAGAGCATGGGTAAATACCTGGAAGAAATGGTAGTGGATTCCGCCGACTGGATCTCCTAGAATTTGCTGTGTAAAATATGAGCTCAAATGGGTAAAATTTTCAAATGTTTTATAATATTTTGAATTGTTTATGATTTATAGAAAATTTTCAAATATTTGAAAATTTTTACCCCCTTTCCTATAGTTTCGACATTTTCTAACCATTTTGGACCGTTTTTGACATAATTCATGATGTAGAGGACCTTTTTCAGTGTCGTTTCAGCTGTTGGATTGACCCATTCATGCCGATCTCAGGTATCACATCTAAAATGGCATATAGGTTAGGTTTCATAACTGTTTGCATTTTTCATGACATTATGACCATCTCATCATGACCTTAGGTACGAATCCACTCTATTATGTCACGGAACCTTCTTCTTGTTCTAGAAGTGGCATGATATGAGTGGTAGAGGTTCACCTTACATGGGTACCCTAGTTAGCACCTTATTTGCATTTGGTACCCATACTGATGTTTTCTCCTTTAGGGTATGGTAGTCCATTGTATAGTACTACCAAGACATTTCGCAAGAGCCTCATACTCCTCCTGATCTTTTGCTGGCCTATTTCCCTCAAGACTCCCTCATGTCAAGTTGTGAATGCATTATGATGAGCTTTTCCTACCTTATTGAGCTTTATTCCAGCTCCCTTGACATTGTGTTTCAGCCATATAGCCCGAGCTTGTCTCATGTCTAGCCATGCAGAGCCATTTTTTATATCCTACGCAGCTTGTTTCCCTTTTTACAGGGAGGGGATTTTCCCCCGAGTGTCAATATCCTACAAATGTATCCTTGCATAAAGCATAGGTATGTTCCATTGCTTGGAACTAGTTTTTTTTCCCTTATGAAACTCGTCTCCTCTTAGTTTGTAACTATAAAGAAATTTTATTCTTTTTCAAGCTTTTTAAATAACTAAAAAAGTCCAAAAAAAAAATAAAAAAAACAAAAATCCGGACAAGGAAAGATGTTATCTGTGGCAGCTGTTGAGTCGTGTCGCCTTCGAACAGAACACTATATATCACATCCATTGGTTGGGTTATATTTTAACTTTAGGAGTTATACTCGTTTATCTGAGTTTACCTCCACCGGCTAGTTAAGCTTCTAGTCCCTATCGAGCCTCTGTCGATGCCTCCTGTGTCGCAGAGATGTACCAATTTGTATATCAAGTCTATGCTGCATCTATTTAGTCACCATAAATCGTTATGCTCTTTTCCAAAGGAAGTTGAAGCTTGAGTCGGCCATTCCTCAGTTATCTTGACATTTCATGTCGGCAATTCCCAGTACAGTTACTGGTTCGTGCACCTTATGATTGAGTCCTTCCACATTATATAGCTTTGCTGAGTACCTCGTGTTGGATGATGGGGGATGCCTTAATGCCCTCCTTCTAGTGGATTTCATCCCATCGACTTCAAACCATTTATTCTGGGATTAAAATCTAGAGTCATTTTGAGTTCCTTGAGACTTGCAGTAATCAGTGGTAGGTTCTTTTGCCATCGACAGTATTTGGGAATACATTAATGTCCCCTGAGCGATGGATCCTCTCAAGTGTTCGACCTCAACACATTTATTCACACTTGTTAGTTTGCACTCTAGTACCTTGATTCCCATTTTCATTATCAGTGGGTGATCTCGCATCTGTTAACGATATACATCAATGACCGGTAATCAGACGATGGACTACTATGTTCGACCTCGAGACCTCTATTCACATAGTAGGACATGTACTCGTGGCGGTTTGTGTAGAAGACTTTCTAGATTGGTGGCATCTCTTATATGCCACCTCCTTGATCGTGCCATTGTTCATGAGATTTCAGCTCTCGTGACTTGATTCCAGTATATGTCAAACATTTCCAGCCATTATGGAGATCTTGATCTGTTATATATCTTCAACCATTATGGAGATCATGGTCCTTTGTATATCTTCATCATGGAGATTCTGATCTATGTATATTGTACATGGAAATGACCACTTATGTGATATCTTGTATCATGCCTATTCATGGCCATTGTACTCTTATGTATCCGGGACTGCTATATGTAATCGTAGTTATGTACAGAGTTCTATCATTGTACGATGTTGATTGGGTGGTTGGTCTTCCATTTGAAATCCTTCATCACTCCACTTCTGGGATGGAATTATAATGTATTTCAGCCATTGTATGACTCCTCTAACCTCACACATTAGGGGGCATCTATTATAGCTGATTTTGCCACTCCAGGTGAATCACACTTTTTATGGCCTTCCCCTGTCCTACTGCAGACTCCTTAGACCCAGTGGACCATTTTTTGTCCTTTTATGTTTCCTTGATCATCCCTAAAAACATGTGAAAAATGATACACGTAACTTTTAAACCTATAAGGGCATATATACGTGTGTTTGACCACTAAAATCGTGTACATTAAGATGTGTACAAATCCCAAATCCTTTTGGAGTTTTCCTTGACATGGATCTGACTCACTTGACTCCTGGCCTTCCCTATGACTTGAGATCGCTCATATTCGACCTTTCATTACCCCTTTGAAAAGCTATATAAGGAACTCTATGGTACATTAAAGGCATAGGAGAGAATTGACAGCAAAGAAACTATAGTCCATTGTTACTAGAAATTATGCTTGAGTCTACATCCCTTTGTCCCTTGGAGCACTTTTGTGTTCTTCCCAAGCTTTCCTTTTGCTTGTGATATTGCTATCGAGAGATGGAGCATTGAAGTGGTGGAGGCCCAAGTGGGGGATTCAGTTTCTCCTGTTCCCAGACGTGCTGTCAGAGGTTGTATCTATTGTAATCTCTAATTTATATTAATAAAAATATATTTTCCTGTCCAATAATGTGTGTTTCAATGATTATTTTATCCATGGGATTATGTCAAATGCTTATACATTATTGATTCTATATGCTAGAATAGATCTAACACCATGATATACAGAATGCTTGTATTGTTTACTTGTTGTTGAGGAAGTAATTTATCAACTCAAGCTAAAGTTGGAAAGCTCAATGGGGATCTACTTCAACCGTCTGGAATAAGGTACGAAGTCTAATCCTTTAGTGTTAGATATTTAATTTCTATTGCATATTGGAAAATATTGCTTTATGGAGTCAAGTTGTCTGTTGTGGTACCCCAAGCCATAGGAATTTCTCTCTGTAACAACCCCCGTAGGTTCGATACATCTAGCTTGTGTCCAAAGTATGATTCAAAAGGGGTATTCCATTTCACGGATGAGTTTGGCACCCTATACTGAATGTATGCTGCAGCATGCATGGCCTTGACCCACAAATTTGCAGCAAACTACTTGGATTCCAACATACAGGTGGTCATCTCCTTGAGAGACCGATTCTTCCTTTCCGTTACTCCGTTCTGCTGGGGAGTGTAGGGAATTGAATGTTGGACTAGAATACCAATTTGGGAGCATATGTGTAGAAACTCATTACTGACATACTCCCATTCATTATTATATCTCAAGATATTGATATTAAGCCCAAAGGAATTTTCGATCAAGGCCTTCAATTCAGAAAATTTTTCACATACTTCAGACTTCTTTTTGAGAAAGAAGACCCATGTGTACCTTGAAAAATCATCAATAAAAGTAAGAAGATACCTTGATCCATTCATGGATGTGACATGCATCGGACTGCTGATATCAAAATGTATCAGCCCCAATATGCATGTAGCTCGGTTTTCCTTCCCCCGATCGAACTTGTGCTCAGGGTGTTTTCCAATCACACAACCCTTGCAAATTCCCGTGGTTGCCTTGAGGACCGAGAGGCCTTCAAACATGGATTTTTTCTATAATTTCTGCAAATATTTGAAATTAATATGGCCAAACCTCTCATGCCGTAGCCTACTAACCTCATTTCCATGAGTTAGCAGAGTGGTGGGCTTTGTATCTGTAACAAAGTGAGAGAACTCATAGGGTTTTGCATGATGGTTTGCAAGGCCTTTAGCAATGAGTTTCCCTGATGCAATTTATGTTATCTCAACATCATTTAAGCTGAAAGAAACTCTTTTAGGAACTCCTGTATGTGTCATCTAATATACAGTAAGGAGATTTGATGCCAGAGACAGTACATACAAAACATTTAAAAAAAATCCATTTTCAAGATCAATAGTACCTTGTCCTTCTGAAATGATGGTGGAGTCATCTCCCATGTCGATGGGGATGGATTTTCCAGTCTCCAAGGATGAAAAGGAGTCTCTTTCAGCCATCATGTGGTTCAAAGCTCAAGAATCAATCAAGAGTGCTTTGGAATTCTAAGTGCTTGCCATGAGGGCATGACCTTTTTCATGTTGTAGTTCCCGATCTTGCTGATCTCTCCTCCGAAAGCTCTCCAGAATATTGATGTGATTTCTCTCAAGGAGAGAGGTTGCTTCATCAATATTATTCTTCATGTAGCCATGTTTAGGGTGAAAGCCCTTCCTGCAATAAGAACACTTGAATTTTTCCTTTCCATGGTGCCATTTTCCTTTGTTCTTCCTTGAGTCGGAAGACTCATTATGCTGCAGGTTTTCAGCTCTAGGTTTAGGAGCATCAAATTTAGTTTTTGGCTTCTTTTGTTGCTTTCCTTTTCCCTTCATATCTTTGGGCCCTGGGACATGGAGGGCTTAACCACGGGAATATTTGATGATCCCAATCTAGACAAGCTTGTCATGTTCACTTGTTAGGGACTCAATGAAGGCATTGAGTGTACGCATCTTCCATCTAGGGGTTGTGAGCTTCCCTGCATGGAATGTAGAAAAAAAAAATGAATAATCATCCCCAACTTGGAGAGTATGGAAAGGATGAGCCGATAATCCTCCTTCTCCCCTTTTCATTGCTTCAAGAGTAAAACAGTATGCTTGAACTTTGTGAAAAAGTCATTCAGAGTCTCGAAATTGGAGGGCTGGAGAGACATTAATTAATTTTTGATCTGGTAAACTCTCAAGTCATCATGCTTTCCATATAGAGTTTCCAATTTTTCCCATATTTTTTTTGGATTCTTCAATCCCACAAGATGGAAAAGAAGATCCCGGGAAATAGAGAGGCACAAGAAACCAAAGGCTTCAACCTTCTTGTTCAAGAATCTTGATTTTTCTATGGCAGATCCAGGCTCATCTTCAGTGTCCATGGTGACTCTAAAAATTCCTCTGGAGCACAACTAAATCTCCATATCACCTTTCCATGAGTGAAAATTTTATGGAGTCAAAAGATCTACTGAGGAGGCCATCTGGATCTGCTGGAGTGAATGATTCACCTCTAGAAAACTTGAAAATGAAAATAGAAAGGGCAATGCAAGGTCGTATAGCTTGCACATTTTAGGCTTTCATCACACCCAGCATAGTCAATCAAGCAAGCTTGATCAATAAGTTCTTTACTTGGGGTATTAAGTGGTAATCCTTGGCTTCTGGTGCAATGCTAGATTTTTGAGCTATTGCTCAATTTTCATGTAGAAATCAGTCAAAAAGTTTATTTTTGAGAGATAGAGCTTCGTCCCGTCGTGAGCTCGGATACCATATTAATATTGCACATTGATCTAAGGACTAAAAATCACTCTCATCAAAGATTAATCAACAAATAACTCATGAAATGGTGTAATCGGTCTACAGAATGAGTAGCCACTCTGTATAATCAGATGAAAGAATGATAATACAATACAATGTCATGCTACAAGCATGAATGAATGAGCAATTTGAATCCTCAAGGAGGTCATTCAAATTCAATGAGTGAGTCTAGCTTAACTCAATGTAAGCCATAGTCAACACTTTAGTTAACCACTGATCAAAACCCTAATTGACTCAACTGAGCCCTAATTGAAGTCGGAGTGCAATAAATGACCGAGTCTCAACTGAAAGAGATTAGACACGTGTCATAGCAAGACAACCATCAAGTGCTAGCACATATGACTCCAATGAACCCCGATGAGGTTAAATAAAGTTGAATTGAACATCAGAAGTTGGTGGAGGCACCCCTGTTGATTCCACTTCATTAATTAATCATTAAATAATCAATTAAATGAAAGGAGGCACCTTCACGGCCCTGTTTAACTGATTTGAACCATCAGTTATCAATTAGGTGCATTAATATCACTCAGATCACCCCTGAAGTGCTCCATTTAGCCTCCTTAATTGAAGGTAAGCATGGGTATGACTGGATGATGTCAATTAATGCTCCATTGATGTCAATTTATGTCAATAATACTTAGGATAGTGGTTTAACTAGGCCAATTTGACAAAAATGAGTGTGTATGGTGGCAAATGTCTCCAACACTATATCTTGGGCTACAAAGGTCCAAATGAAAATTCAAAAGATGCTCCAGAAAGGGCATGGACTGTACGTTCTGTGGTATAATTTTTAGACCCCGAAGAAGAAACAGTGACACATAGAAGTCTGTACAACTTTACTATACTAAATAGTCCTGAAATAGGTCACCTTTGGAAAACAATCATAAGTCCCAATTGGTGAAACCAATTCTGATAAAACCTATGCTATTGGAATAGGGATAGGTGAGGCTACCTCAGTGCAAAGTTTCAAACTTAGAGGAGCAGTAATTTTGGAGATACCATAGAAACAATATCAAGAATTTCTACAGAAGAAATTGGAAAACTAGGGCTTCCTATTTCGGAAGCTTCCCTCCACTGTTTTCAGAAAAGGAGTACATTGGACCGCACATCTTGAAGAGGTCTATCTTTCTAGCCAATCAGATCTGAAATATTCCAACTTTTGAAAATTAGTGTTTCTTTGATGAACCCTCGATAATCCAGCTTCGGAACCAGGACGGACACCTCAAATCGGTAAGATCTAATATTTTTCTATTTTCATTTAAGGATCTCATTTCAAAATGATCTATCACATCATCTTGATGATAAGCTTGGTGAAGTTGACAACTTCCAAGCATGGAAGTATATGATCTCTCTGAAGAAAATGAATTGGACACCCACATGAGTGGAGAGGTTCCAGTTCCAGAGGGAGATGAGGCTAAATTCCTTACACCAGAAGAACTTGGTCAAGGCCAAGAAGATCATTGCTGATTCAATCATGGATCACCTTACACCACAAGTGTCTTCCCTAAAGACACCAAAAGAGATGTTTGATTTCTTGACCAAGACATTTGAAGGGAAGAACATAAATCAGAATATGACTTTGAGAAAATAGTTAAAGAATGTGAAGATCCAAAATGCAGAGACCATACAGTCATGCTTTATGGAGGTCTTTCAAATCAAAGAACAACTTGTAGCAGTAGTAGAAGAAGGGGTGATAGCCACCTTGAATGGCCTCCCAGGATCATGGGATTATTTCATACAAGGAATGTGTTCCAGAAGGAAGTGATTACTTTCAGCATACTCTGGGAAGAAGAAGAAGATCGAATCATAATAAGAGAAGAGAAGATGGGAGCAACTAAAGGTCAAGCTCTCACCATCCAAAGATCCCTCAAGCGATGAGGCATATGAAGAACTCAACTGTTGAAGAACCTCTTATCCATATTAGCATTTGGATAAGAAACGATGCTATTATGAATGAAGAATATGATGAAGCTGAAGGATCAAGAAGGAGTCTACCCATGAAACAAATAAATATAAGTATTCAATTGTCATTTCATGATATTGTTCTATTATGCATTTGTTAATGTATTATGCATGATAGAATGTTTGCATTAATGATAGTATACTACTAATATGCATGTGATGGGTAACTAGATCATGGTGCTATACAACTCTCCATTGCTTCTTATCTAGAATGAAACCTCTTTGCTGACATATTGGAATAGTGCACAATCTCAATGTGGTCCTGGTAGAGATGGAAGGCATCTAGAAACATTTTCGTGAGATATGGATGAATGTTGTATGGGTTAAAATAGTTGCATGATCATATATTTATGCATAAGAATTTGCCATTATGAATATTCCTTATGAAATGTTTCTAACCATACAAATGCATTTGACTTGTAGGAAAGATCGCATACATAATCGCCTACAAGCAAAGAAGGATGAGACTTGTTCTGAATAACAACTGACGATAGTTCAAGATAAAGAATAATATGCTGAATGCAGTGACATCATTGATGCAGAACCTTCCAGCCATGAAGAAGTAACCAAGAAAAAAGGGAAGACTAGTTCAAGAATAATGATGTCTAGGATGCAGTATCAATACATGAAGGGAAGTTCGTAGTTCCAACATGCAGTAGATGGAAACATCGTGGGATATAAGACAGGATTCATAGCACGAGGCTTGTCATGGAAAGAAGGCATAGAATATGAAGAGACATTTGCATCTAGTGGGAGTTAAGGCACATGACAGGTAGACTCATGTGTGCAAATTAAAGAAGACCTTGTACGAGCTTAGAAGAGACCCATGGGATAATACATACATGAGGAGCTTGAAGAAGATGACAAGCTCACATATGGGTGCAAGAAGAAATTTTGAAAAGACTCAATATAGAGGATATTGGTATCCAGTGACCCTAGATGGATACATAGAATATTAGTAGAAGAGGAAGCTACTTGTCACTCCAGTACATAATGTTTCGGTGCATAGAGTATGAAATACAGAGGGAGAATGATGCTTCGCTTCAGAGGGAGTGAGTGTAGAAGATCTTGAGGTTGGACATGATACAACAGGATGGACAGATTACTAATGACTCTAGGATTTACTAAGAGTAAAGAGGATTCCAAACTTTGTGTCAAGGTTGAAGGAAGAATACCAGTGATGCTCCTATTATATTTCGATGACTTGTTCTTGACAAAAAAGAGGAACTCATTAAAGTTGCAAGAAGGAGACTTGCTGCCGCATTCAAGATGAAAGACTTGGGTATGATGCATTATTTTGTAGGCATGGAGGTGTAATAGAATGCATATGGAATCTCCTTGGGACAAGGGAAGTATGTAGTAGATATCCTGAAGAGGTTCAGGATGATGGACTACAAGGCCATGACCACACCTATGGCATCGAACCTGAAGCTATTGAGTGACACTTCATCATAGATAGTTGATGCCATGATGTATCGTCAGATGCTTTGTTCCTTGATGTACATGATGAATACAAGACCAGATATTTTATTGCTATGAACACATTGAGACATGTTCACCTGATGATTGCAAAGTATGCATTGAGGTACCTAAAGGGTACAGTTGATTATGGGCTCAAGTATGAGGCGAATCAGAACATTAACCTGGAGGGTTATGTGGATTCGTATTGGGTAGGTAGTGCCATTGATAGGAATAGCACTTCAAGGTGCTACTTCAGTATGGGATCAGGTGTGATATCTTGGTTTAGCAGGAAGCAGTCCCGTGTTGCACTGAGTATCGCTGAATCAGACTATGTCACAGCTTGTTCAGCTAGTTGTGAGGTAGTATGGTTGAGGAAGCTACCGTCTTATTTATTTGATCTATAGTTGGATGCTACTTGTATATATTGCGACAACCAGATTTGTGTGAAGTTGTCAGAGAACCTGGTGTTCCATGACAAGTCAAAGCAAATTGAGATCAAGTATCACTATTATCAGGGATATGGTGTAGAGAGGAGAAGTGAAGCTCTAGTATGTTGTGAAGGATGAATAGATAGCTGATGTGTTGAATAAGCCATTGGGTAGAGTGAAGTTTGAGTACTTCAGGGAGAAGCTTGGTGTTCTCTAGATCGAGGTTCCCTCCAAGAGGAAGTGATGAGTCCATGAGCCATTCTGACATGGTGAGAGGATTGGTTCCTTCCATTATCAAATGTAAGGGCTGAGCCATTCTTTCATGGTGATAGGATTGGTTCCTTCCATGTCAGATATGAGTGCTGAGCCATTTTGATGTGAGTTTAGGATTGGTTCCTACATGATGATTAGATATAAGTGCTGAATGCCATTCTATGAATGGAGGAACCTGGTCAGTTACCAGGAATACTCGGTCTGGGACTGAGAGCCATTCTGACATGGTGAGAGGATTGGTTCCTTCCATGGTTAGAGCCATTTTTTCATGGTGAGGGGATTGGTTCCTTCCATGTCATATATGAGTGCTAAGCCATTCCGATGTGACTGTAGGATTGGTTCCTACATGATCATATATAAGTGCTGAATACTATTCTTTAAATGGAGGCACTTGGTCAGTTACCAAGAATACTCAACCTAGAGTTGAGGGCCATTCTAATGTGACTATGGGATGTGATCAGATGTAAGTGCAGAGCCGTTCTGAGGAGACTGTGGGATGTGTTCCCACATGATCAGATATAAGTGTTGAGCCCTTCTAGCATGGTTGCGGGATGTTTTATCGCATGGCTGGATATAAGTGTTGAGCCCTTCTAGCATGGTTGTAGGATGTGTTTCCACATGGCTAGATATAAGTGTTGAGCCATTTCGATAGGGTTGTGGGATGTGTTCCCGCATGATTAGATGTGAGCGCTGAGCCTTTCTGAGAGGGTTGTGGGATGTGTTCCTGCATGATTTGATTTGAGTGCTGGGCCTTTATGATAGGGTTGTGGGATGTGTTCCCACATGGTCATATGTGAGTGCTAGGCCTTTCTGACAGAGTTGTGGGATGTGTTCCCGCATGGTTAGCTGTGAGTGTTGGGCATGCCTTTTTGACATGGTGTTGGATGTGTTCCTCTCATTGTCAGATGTAAGTGTTGGGCAGGAAATTCTGACTTAGGGTCATATGTAATCAATGAAGAAGACCTACATGGAGGCTAGGCTTACAACCATTATGAAAAAGGGCTGGCTCTGTAGAAATTCCTGTGACGAGAAGAATCAAGAGATAGCACCAGTGATGATGATCCAACAGTAATGATCCAGATTGAGTGTTGTTCTAGAGCCAGTGATGATGATCTAGTAGTGATGATCCAGATCGAGTGATGATCCAAATCCAGTGATGATGTCCCCAAGATGATCCAGATTGAGTGATGATCTAAATCTAGTGATGATGATCTAGATCCAGTGATGAAGATGACTTGAAGATTAAGATAACTTGAAAATGGAGATGACTTGAAGATGAAGATGAATTGAAGATGAAGATGACGAGATGATCCAGTTAATATAGAGAATAAGACCAGTGCTGAAAAATTGTGTCAAGAGAATACCTTCCTAGTTAAGAGGGAGTGTTGATGTATTTGTAACTTTGGAATGTATTCACCTGTATATCTTATGTATTGTACCCTGGTGTTTATTCCGGGAAGTGTCTGTAATGTATTGAAGTCATGTCATGCCCCGATGTGCCTATTACGAGATTCAATAATGTAAACAAGTCATGTCAAGTCATTGTGGTTAACCCTCCTATTGTTCAAGGGTTAAGGTCCCCACAGTTGTGGGGCCCTACGGTTATTAGACTATCCTAGAGAAGTCGACCCTAGGTGAGTTATTGTAAGTTGGGGAAATAGTCCCCATTGTTGTGTTAAGGATAACCCTCCTTGCTAGTTGGAGGGGAAAATTCCCCACCGTTGTGTTAAGGATAACCCTCCTTGCTAATCGGAGGGGAAAAGTCCCCATAAGTTGTGGGGAACTAGGGTTATTAGACTCTCCTAGAGATTTCGGCTCTAGTAAGTAATTGTTAAGTGAGGCCAACATGTTGGAGTGGACATTAAGTGAACGAAAGAATATAAATAGATAGTGAGCCTCTCTATTTATCACACACACACACACACTCACTGGGGTGCATGAGTGAGAGAGAAGTTGCTGATACAAGAGAGATACTACTACTATCGGGAGATCATCTTACTATTTTTTGAGGTTTCACTTTTGGTGCTGATTCTATCTCTGAGGAAGTTGCAGGGTTTTCTCCTCTATAGTTTCCCGAGGAAAATCTTTCTATCCATTGTCTCTTGTGTTTGATTGTTGTGCTTGTTATTCTCTCAATTAAAGATCCTAAGATAATTCTAGCTTGAATGATAAAAATATAACATTTCCCAGCAGATCTCAAACATAACGACCGTGATCAAAGAAATACCTTACTATTGCAAGCATTTTCCTATGCAAACTGCTCTGTTTTCTTGGGATTTTTAACTCCATAGCCCGATATATCTTTATGTTGTTTCCATCCACTAGTATTTGATATTCATTTTGTGACATTATGTCTGGCCTTATTATAAATTTGTGAGAGATCCCTCTCTGGAATAAGAGAAGCCATCTCCCTTTCCTAAAGTGGTTTTGTTGTTACCTCGGGGTCCGCCTCTTGCGACCTTGGGTGCAATTCTGAGTGCTAACAAACTGGCGCCATTGTCGGGGACGAAATTTAAAATCATCCATTAGAATAATGAAAAATATTGAAAAGAGAAAAGGGTTTCTGTGGGAAAATAGAAGCCCCTGCATGTGAAAAAAGGTTGCTTCATTTTCCCTGGTGACTCCATGTTAAAGTTTCTAAAGAATGACTCCATTGGGGAGATCGACTGTCCAAAGGACTAATAAGAGGAGGAAGGTTCAAATCCTTCCGAAATCATGGGCTACAATGCCATAGATCATACTATCAGTGGTGAACAATAGTCAGACATCTAAAATAAAATAAATGTTTCACCTAGGGATTTCCAAAGACCCGTGTTTCTAGTACCATGAAAGTTCTACCAACATCGTGATCTTAAAATTCAAGTCTCTACAGAGCATTGGTAACCTCCGCAACGCGGGTGGATTCATGGTAAAAAACATGGGTAGGCTCGAAGAAAAGACAAGGCACTTAAGATTTAACTTTTTCCAGGACGTCTTGGCTTTTCTTGTAAATATTTCATCCTCTTTTCCTAGATTTGCTAGAATAATCTATCATGGCCTGTTTCTCCCCAAGAAAAGTTGTAAATTCACTCTGGTCTATCCTTCCTTGCAAACAGAGGGTATTTTTCCATCTTATACATCTGATTTTAGTCTAGACCCTCCGCTTGAGACCCCAAACATTAAGAGGTAGCCTGATGGGCCCCGTGATGCCGTTTCTAAGAGCATGTATTTTGCACAAGACTTTGTTGCATCCAGTACCCAAAGTCGATATATTCCTCTTCGCCTTCCTCAGATCCTTCACGATTTCCCTACAAAACACTATAAATATCTTCCTAAGTTTGATTGAGAACCTGAAGGCCCTACAGTTGAGAAACATCTGCAAGCTTTCGAATACTTTCTTGATATTTTTGAGATAGAACATGACGATGTCTGTATGAGGGATTTTTCCCAATATCTGTAAAGTGATGTAAAAAACTGGTTCAGCCATCTGCAACCAAAATTTGTCACTACGTGGGAATATTTTTCTTGTACATTTTTAGACTTCTGAGGTGAAAGGAGGTTGTTAGACCAAATACTCTCCATTTTTTATTCTATGAGAAAAGATGAAGGCGAAGCTACATCCAGTTTCAACAAAAGGTTTGCGAGCTTCTATTACGACATCCCCAAGGAAATTCAACCCTTAGAGGGTGTCGCGAAGCTACATTACACATCTATCCCCCCCAACTTGTCTCTATTTTTATTGGAGAAAAAATTGTTTTCATTACAGAAGATGTTTATTGATGCATTGGAAGTTGAAGAAAATTGTAGACTGTTGGGAAGGCTCCCAGACTAGAGCGATAATAATGGAAACGACAAAAGGTTGGAACAAGTAGAGCTACATGAGACGAAAGAGGAATCCCCTTGGGAATTAACCCCTTTCTTCGGTAGACAGAGAGAAATATAGTATGGCGATGAAAATACAGGTTATTTTACTAGTTTATTCCTTGGAAATTGTGGCCAACCTATTGCAAACTAGATGCATGATAGCCTCAAGAAAGATTTTGGTGCACCCATATATGATGAATATGAATATGACTATTGGGATGGCCTGCCTAAGGAAAAAAATGTGTATTTTGTAAATCCAAGACTTGTCAGGGAAAGAGATGTGGTTTCTAAATTCAAATCTTCTCCATATATTTCAGGATCGAAGACCCCGTATCAAGGTGAAGAGTTTTTTGGCTTTGTTGAGGGAGATGACTGCGCCCTTGTTGGAGCATATCTGAAAGATGAAGTTCTGGCTCCTGAGGAGTGGATCCAAAACAACGTTACACCATTCAAAGAGTACCTGGGATGCTCTATGCATGGTTCCTTAGGAAACTAACCCGATTATGGACTAGAAGGGTTGGCTTTAAAACAATTCTCCTAAGATAATTGGAAGACATATCCTTCTGGAAAATGCAGTGATATTTCACTAGTACATGTGGACATTTTCCCACAGAATTTCATTTCTATTGCGACACTTGTGCATTTCTATAATGACGAAAATGGCCCCTTCTTTTTGTGGAAAACCTTTCGTTGGTATAGAAACACTTTCCACATTTTGTCACAATTGCAATGAAAGGATGGCTGCTACTGCGATGGAGCTTTGTCTCTATTGCGACAATAATTTACCAATGAAGGCTTGTCTGGCCGTCACTATAGAAAAATAAAGCAAATATATATATATATATTTTTAAACAATTTTTTTGCGACGAAACTTTGTTGGTGCAGTGACAAAGTGTTCATCGCTGTAGCGACGATAAGCAATTTAAAAAAAAACAACAAATTTTTTCGCGATGAAACTTTGTTGGTGTAGTGACGAAGTGTTTGTCGCTAGTATAACAAGCTCGTCGCTAGTAGTCCAGTTCTCAGTTATCGACGACATTGTTTTCTACTACTGTCTTTAAGTTACCAAAATCCACTTAATGGATTTCAATTCCAAAAATATGCAATCAAACAATATACCATTATAACATGGAACACAATTGTCATGCATTAGGT
The DNA here is from genome assembly GCA_001517045.1 of Pseudotsuga menziesii. Taxonomy (NCBI): domain Eukaryota; kingdom Viridiplantae; phylum Streptophyta; class Pinopsida; order Pinales; family Pinaceae; genus Pseudotsuga; species Pseudotsuga menziesii. The sequence continues at coordinate 384,846 of LPNX010247840.1, read as the reverse complement.
CTTAAGGATGTCAAGATGACATTGTTTCCTCCAAGCCAACAATAAACCCACAAAAACTACAATGGATGTTTATCTTTTTAATAGATAAAAGAATAAATATATGTTTTATTTTATTATTTCTCACTCAAGGAAGAAAAACACTCACCCTATTCCCCATTGTACATAGGAAGTGCTTAGCTCATAAAATTTCATTATCGAAAGATTAAATTCATAACTCATCCCAACAGTAGATCAAAACCATAAGATTGCAGATAACAGTAATACAATAGATTTAGGGAATAAAATGATCAAATTACAATGGACCATAGCACAACAATTATGAGCAAATCACAATCAACTACTTAAAGAACAAATTGTAATTTACCAATGCATTGCTCAAGTTTAATAGCTTTCTAGCCAACTGTGTTCAAAATTGTCTTTTGGTAACTATGCATATATGAAATACTTCAATGAAAGATTTGACACATGTTAAATTATAGAACAAAAATTCCATGAGGAAAATAGAGTCTCTAGACAATATCAAGAGAACATGACTGACCGATACACGACTCCTTTATATAGTGATTAGTTTTAGGCTAACTTCCAAAATGATTACAGACCACTAGGCAACCTTAAAACCGCTAATAATGGACCATAAGGACCACCATCTAACAGTCACATGCATGAATACCATTAGGGATTTACATCAGTGAAACTTCATGTCTACTAAGTCAATATTATATTAAGTACATATAGTGGAACATTAATTACATCAAAGGACATCACATCTCTAGCATAAAATGAGACTCATCAGCCACAAATGGTTCTCTAGCTTATATATATGAAGCTGGATCTGAGGCTGTGGAGCCTGCTCCAACTCAACAAATACAACCCTATATTTCTCTTGTCAATATCATAGCTAAATGCATTCATTTACATGAATGGAGTAACGGGTTCAAGTAATGCATGAATTAAGTAATACCAGCTTCCCATGCTCATTATCTACATTTTTTTAAGATGCTATATGTTCTCAGGCATTGGAGTGGACTCCCTACTTGTGTCCTCTAGGATGTGTGAGAACATAATTTGTCACATATTATGTACTATTCTATTCTAGTAGAATGCAGAAAGAAATAATTTCCAAGCATTTTCCAGCGTCTCACAAATAAGCTAAGACATGTGAGTAGGTTTGAAAAAGGCCAAGGTAGTGCAGTAGTTCTTGTTTAATTACCATTCAAACAGTGGAACTATATCACAGTAGACGTCAAATTAGGAGCTTTGACCTAGAAGATCAATACTTGGGGTATATACAAGAAAGTATTTCATGGACAGTCATGATACTTATCTCACTTTGAAATGGATTTTGCATAGACTGCTTTCTCAATAGCATACTGAACCTTCATGCAGATTTATTCTTGAGCTTTAATATCTAAAATATCTTACTTATCCTAAAGTCTTCTGAAGAACTGGTATAAAAAGTTGCTACATGTCAAACACCTCACTTTGCTCTCTTTCCAATGGCATTGATTGCATTCCAACAAAACTAAGTCTCGTGTATACTTTGTCCTATCTGTTGTATGGATTTTATTGCAGAAAATGAGGCAATGACAATTTTAGGTGAGTTTTCTGAGCAATATACTTATTCAATTTACAAATCCCCATGACATGTATATCAATATGTGTATCCAATGTCATCTGACCTGGGAATGTCTATAGACGAAAATGGAAAATCCCCAAAAATTCAATATCCTTTAGATTTTTTTTTCTTTAAGATAGTTAGTAAACTGCAACTCGAGTAACCGGCCCTGCAAGATCAAGTCTTCCAGCACTTTTGGATTCATCTATTACCTCCCTATATATAAGTATATTCATTTGGCTGGAAACCCTCATATTTCATTTTATTAAACGTCCTTTTTACACCTTCTATCAATCCTGCCTTTCCATAGCTAATGATCATACTCATGTAGGTAGAAACGTCTGGTTGAAGTCCCTTGGTTTTCATGCTCATAAACATTTTTAGAGCCTCATCAATCCCGTTTGCACTTCCAAATGCATAAATGGAAGCATTGTAGGCAGACACATCGAAGTCCAAACCAATCTCTTTTAATTGTTCACAAGCCTCCAAAGCGTCCTCATGCATTCCCGCCATGTAATAAAGAATCACTATCAGTGCTTGCATACTGTGGGGGATTCCACTCTCCCATGCAATCTCAAGCTGATTTACTGCCTCCATGGGAATGCCTCCTTTCTTCAAAATTGTACCCAAATTTTTGTATGTTACATCATCTGGTGAAACCTTTTCTTTTAACATTTGCTAAAAAATTTCAGTAGCTTCCCTCTGCTGCATATAGTCCAAGGAAATTATTAAAAGAGAGTTGATGTGTGAGAAGTCCCATTTCCTGCATCTCTTTTGCAATTTCAATAGCTTCACTAATTCTTCCAATCTATTTGTATAGACACATCATCATGGCATAAGAAAATTCATTAGATTGATCCACTTGCTTTAAGTCATTAAAAATTGACTCTGCCTCACTGACCATACCAGCATCGCTGTAAAAGTCAATTATACAATTTGTTCCAAAGACATTTGGACCATCTCACAATTTCTTCATATTTTCATATGTTTCCTAAGCTTCTCTCAAATGGCCAGTCTTTCGATATACTATAATCAAAGAGCTGTGTACTGTGCAGTTTGCTACAAAGCCACGGTCTTGCATTATTTGAAAGTAATGAACAACCTCCTCCACATTTCCAACTTGTGCAAATGCATTTATCAATGCACCATAAACAAACTTCATCTGTCTCAACGCCCATCTTCAGCATCTCCTTGTAAATTTCCTCTACCTCCATGGCTCTGCCTAGGTTTCTATTCATAGCAATAACAACACAAAATGATACATAACTAGGCACAAACCCTGCTTCCTGCATTTTGAACATATTGCATTTTGCATTATCTGGTAATTTTGCAGCAGCAAACATCTGATTGAGAGAATTATAAGTGCATTCATCAGGTGAAAATCCTTCATTATCCATGCTCTCAAAAAATTTCCAAGCCTTGTCATAATGTTTTGCAAGCCATAATGTTGCTAAGACATACTTAACAATTCCTGGGACATGAATAATAACTATTGAAATTATAAATTCTTGGAAGCTAATATCTATACACACGACATTTTCAATCTCCATTTCATGAAGTAAAAGGAAAACCAACATTAGATTTTTTCACATTCAAAATAGCTTCCAATGAATACACATGTTCCAACACAAATGGAATGGACAGAATTCAATTAGACGAAAGTTCATGTAATAGATGAAAAATTTCAACCATCTAAGTTTCTCATGGTTTTTAATTTATAGGTATGCTTCTTGCTGATTTGACATAAGTAAAGGGCACTTAATTTCAATGATTGAACATTATAATTCAAGAAGACAAGGTCCATTTTACTGCTATGTTTACTTATGTAGAAGAGATTCTATATCTGGTTTATGCTTGATAAGATTTCCCTAGAAGGCTGAAACTTATTAGACCACTCTGGTATCTTCTCTAATGGATTGCCTAGAATTTTGGATTATTAAGGATTGAAATATCGTACATTTCTGTTGTTGTTTTGTATTCTATTTCATAAAATCCCTAAGATAGAAATTCATAGGGTTAAGATTTAGGAAACCTCTAGGATAGAGGTGAAATTTTTGAATTGCATGTGTCAACTTTTCAGTTCCAAAATTTCAGCATATTTCTTCCTGCTTGTTTTTTATGTCTGAGAGTTCTGCAGTAAGAGTTACACCCCTTTCTTTGGGGGAGTGTGGAAATGCTCCAAGGTAAATATCTTCTATTCCAAGCGAATAACTTGAGTTCTTAGGTCTAGAATAAGATTCTTCTTTGGACTATGAGTTCAGTCCCTTATGTCTCCATATCAGAGACACTACCAAACAACCTCTTATATTAAATGGCAGGTGTCCTCAATCAGGCCTACAAGGGAGCCCGCATGCCGTTGAGTTTCTACTGCAGTATGAATTCACAGTAGTGAAAGTTGCAGGTGTAGCTGATTGGGAAAATATTCATTTGGGTGCTTATTTATTATAATTGTTTTGTTCTTCAACTACAAAGAACAATTTAAATCCGGTCTGAAATAAAAATAATATCACCTTGTATTCCAATGATAATTAAACTCGTATGCTATGAAAAGACTACTTTGCTACCACCATAACAACTTGAACTAATCATTAGATTGCAGAAAAGTTACAACCATATAAAGTTAACTTGCATTGAGTTTGGAAAAGTTATTCCTACTAGCTAACAAAATTACTTTATCGTAGGTGTTATAGTCATTTCTGACATGTTCAATATATTAGCAAAGTTTCAGATGAAAATAATTTTCGATGTTAAGTTAACCCATGTTACTTGAGCATTTCTTCATCCATTGATTGTGCTTTCTGGTTGTTTGGATAAGGATCTCTGTATAAAAATAAACAAATTATCATAAATGGCAAACAAGAAGATAAAAAAATTAACTGACCTGTGGTACTCCAGCACGTAATGCTTCTGCAATTTTTCAACTGAAGAAAACTAGATATTTTCTTTAGATCAAATGCATTAGATACTATTTACGAAGGAAAGTCTAAGAAGTACTTGAGATACTATATAAACTTAAGGCAATGCACACCTTCCACCATGATGTATTGAGACAGAACATTTGGGGAATAACCAACCATATGGCACGAAACTATTCTTTAAGAACAAGAGTAATAAAACAAATATCATCAATTAGTAAAAAAGGTGGAAATGAATTATAATCTTTAACTTGAACTGTAGAAAAACATCATTTAGACGGAATGAACCACATTTTCCATTAAATTTTAGGATAGCTCACCCAGAATACTAAAGAATCCTACTATTAAAGAGATTTGCTCCATTCTTAGTGAGATCAAAATCACCTTGACAACTATTGGCATATGCATCCAGAAGTTTGCCGGCAGCTAAAAAATTTGGGAAAGGACAATCCACCCTTTTCGAATCAGGGATGGGATGTCTGCCTCTGTAAGAGCTTTTAACAAAGCTCTGAAGCAATTATCTGGGAGAAAGGTTTTGCACTCCTCGACAAAGATGCAATGTTCACAACCAACTTGAGGACATCCTATTGGAACTTGGAAAGTTTGCAACTTGTTATTTGTTACCAGTTAAGTTGTACTTAGTGTTTTTTTTATCAAGTGAGCCTAGTGAACCGGACAAAGATTTTTTGTTTGGACTTCAGAAGACCTTCGGAAGTGTTTCTGGGAAGTGCTTGTTGTACTATATCACATGTTGATACCCCATGAGGGAATTGTAATAGATGTTCTAGCATGATAGTGTCTATAAAATACTCGGTCTCTTAGACTTTATTTGTCAATCCGATCATCCCAGGGTGCTTTTTCCCTTGGTTATTATTGGTTGTTGAATAAACGACTAACAATTTCTAAGTTTTTCACTCAACACCTCAAAAGTTGGGGTGGTCGGCTTGGCATTTGGGCCTATTGAGGTTATTAGAGTCTCTATGTCAATGTATAAATATGCTAGGCATCATGGTCGAGTCATATGAACATGTCTAAGTCCCCCTAGTTTTTAAATTTTTTTAAAATTTTTTCAGTGTTTTTTATTAAAATTTAAAATTTCCAAAACTTAGGCTATTTTTTAATAGTTTAATTGGAAAAATAGGTTTTGTAATAAAAGTGGTCTCGGAAGTCAGATTCAGTCATGTAGGTGCTCATTTTCAATCTAAGAGCACCCAGTACACCTATAGACCCACTATTTCCTAGTTTTGAGTGATTTTGCATCACTCAAGTTAGAAAGCCCCAAAAAATCAATTATCGATTATTTTAATTAATAAATTAATGAATAATGGAGCAAATCCAAAATCCTAGATCAATGGATTCTCAAACGATTCGATTGAAATCAGTCTCATCGGCACCAGATTGACTGGATCTAAAAAATTCTTGAATGAAGGAGGTGATCTGGGTGGATCCAGAGTTGAACTTCACCTTCCTTTATGGGGAATTGCGTCCTCTCTCTCTCCTCCACACGTTGGGATCTTCTGGAGGCGTTGTGGTTGATGATTCAGTCAGTGGGTTGATGTGTCAGCTCAATCAGCCCTCAATTGACAAGTAGACTCAATGGAATTTTAGTTCAGCTTTAGATCAGGCATTGATGGACTCTCCTTCAGCTGCAGTTGTCTATCTCCTTGGGATTTGCGCCCCCTCTAGGCTGGGGTTTCAAATTTTGTGTATAAATAAAGCATGGCTGCTATTGTACTATTTTTATTGTTTATTATTTTGAAATAAAGAAGCTTTGGAGGAAATATCTATGGTGTAATTCTCTTCACGTGTGGATGGTGATTGTCAAAAGCTTATGAGGTATAATCTATGTTATTTATCTTTGCTTTTGTTGGTTAATTGTTGACCTTGAAGGAGAGAGTTCCCTCCTGTTAGGGTAAGATTTTATTCTATTTTTATTTATGCTCTTATTGTTTGTTTATTTCAGATCTATTAGAGTTGCATGTATTTTAAGTTTAATTGCATGCTTTCCAATTATCTTTTCCAGCAGCACCTATGTTTTAACTATCTGTTTGTGCAAGGATTTCTAAGTTGGAGGTGATCTCACTTGTAGAAGACATTGATTTGGTTTGCATATTCCTCACATTCAAGATATTCTGGAGGACATAGTCCCTTGGTGTTCCACCAAAGCAGACTCTAAAGCCTAACATTCTCATGCTTCCAACGCTCTTTCTCTCTCTTTCTCTTAAACAAATCAATTTTCTTACCTGGTTACTGTGTTCGAAACCTTTGATGTCATTTGGATCTGTTATATTAAATTAAAGCTTACATATATCTTATATTTCAAAGCTCATAGTCTAGATCTCATTTCTGAAAAGTATTATTAAGCATTCTAGATCTAGCTTAGGGAAATCGTCCGTTTTGCATGGCAAGTTAAGGGAATCTGTAGGTTGCATGCTCTAGATTTCCTTTTCTATATTAAAAATATTAAATCTAAAAATCAGTGCATATTTCATTGGCTGCACAAACAACGAGTCAATATCCCAAGGAAAGCTTGCTTTCCTTGGTTTCTTTTTCACCGGTTTAGCTAGTTTTAACTTAGTTTTTTTTGAGTTAAGGTAGGCTGACCCAAAAGTACTCTTCAAGTTCTTTTGGGCATATTTAATTCTAACATGATTGCTAGTTTTTATTAGGTGTAACAGAAAATAAGGAAAGTTGTTGCTCGAAAGTGGCCTCGGGAGCGTTCAAATCCCCCCAGGGGTCTCCCCTTTGACGAGAATCTTAAAATTTTGGGAAAGTTGTAAGATCTTGGTTTCATCCCATATAAAGACCAAGAGGATTCTGATATTTCAGTTTTCTAATATTGTAACCAATAATAATAAAAGGAAATATTTTTTCGAGTAGGCTCTTTCGAGCTCGCTTCCCATCCCCCCAGGGGGGATCTGTGTCGATTTCACTTTTTTGCATTTTTCCCTTTTTTATGTTCTAGTTTAGTATTGACATGCGGGATTGTATACTTTGATAATATTTTGCATTATTCCATATTTTCAATTCAAAATTAATCATACTACTTACCCCACGACTTCCTGATTGACCCGTAAGGGGAAATAGATATGTGGTAAGACTAATTAGAAAACCAGTGTTGTGTATCTCTAATTTCATTTTTCATCCATTGTTTTGATAATCATAATAAAATCAACCCCTCATTGAATCCCCGATTGAGGTCCACTTGAACCGAAAGAGGTTCCTGGGGGGTTTTCTTTTTAATAAGAACACCTCTTTTAAAATTTACTAAAAATAACGAAGACTACAGTGTGTATCCTCTGTACTTTGTTGTGGTTCATCCGATCAGTCGAGCTGCATTAAAATCACTTGAGTGACTAGATTAATTAGTCTTCACCTCCCAAATTAACAAACCATCAGGCGAAAATCCAACGCCTCGAACGAACTGTAAACGGTGGCAAAATACCCAAAGGAGTGGGAACAACTAGAAAGTGACCTCAAGGCGTCGATCTCTGTCACACACTGATGGATCCTTTACGAACAATAACCTTCGAGACTTTATTCCAGCCCACAACACCTTACGAGTAGCCGTGAAAGTTCACTTTTGGACATACTCCAAGTACCCCTCGGGTATATCTGAAGTCCCCTTTTTGCCTAATTTAATTCATTTACATTCCACANATATATATATATATATATATATATATATATATTGAGTGTCATTACTGTGCTTATATGCTTTAAATCTTGCATATTGTTATCCTTTGTTTTCACTGATTAAATTCAAAACTCATAAAAAACTTAATCATTATAACACTATCACACTAAGTAATTATCCTTGGTAATTTAATAGGGTCTACCCCCCTAATTGGCTTCGTTAGGAGTTGAGTGTAAACGGAGGAGTCAAGAACAAGGTGACAGCCTTGACTTGAGACTTGCCCCCAAGGACACACCGAGTGGCTTAAATATTTCTGCCATGTAACCCAGGTATGTGAAAGGCGGGGACACTTTTTGGCGCTGTTGCCGGGGACAAATCTTTTTATTCCCGGAGTATGACTTTTGTTTTCTTCATTTTTTATTTTTTCTCTGTTTGATGAATGCTTAGAATAGATCTTTAATTTTCATTTGGCGGCTCCACTAACTTTTTTTTTAGTTTTTATTTTTACAAAGAAAAACAATTTTTTTTTTTGTGAAAAGATTTATAAATGCTTATTTTGCTTTTTCACATGGCGACTCCATTGAAGGGACAAAACCCTCCTTTCTCATAATTTTGTTAAGACTTGTTGTGTGTAGATGAGCTCATGCAACATAGTAAATATTTAAATGCTCATTATTTGGCTACTCCAGTTCAATACAAAATACATGGTTGATATATGCTACTGATAAGACATTATGGATGATGAATATTATGGTGCTCTAATTTCTAGTGCATATCCTGCCATTGATTTCTCGGGCATCCCAGGTTTTCCTAACTATGAACCATATCTCCAGGATGAAAGATATTCTCAGGCTCCAACTTTTTATGGAGAGGGTGATTCAGGTGTCTGTCACATCATATTTGTTTTTTCATTTGTGACAAAACACAACATACTTCATAGGGATAATGTGATGCGAATCTTTGCTCATTCTTTGAAAAATAACGCTTGGACATGGCTTTGTGGTCTTCCTGATAATTGCATTACCTGCCATGAAGAATTATGTGCTATTTTTTTTTAGAGGTGGAATGATGGTGAGGGAGATATGATGACGGTTGTAGTAAGGACCCTCACCTACGTAAATGAGATAAAGGAACCCATGACTTCCATTATAGATGAGGACACTTGGGATGATCCTATTGAAGAGCTTCATGAGGAACCCATGATTTAACACATTGATGAAGACTCTCCTCATGACACCATAACTGAAAACATTGAAGATTTGAGGTATTCTCAAGTTTGTTGCAATGCTAATACTTTCCCAAAAATTCCTCATGAGGAAACCATTACAGATATCGACACTTATGAAGAAATTTATGATGTGTATAATGACACTACTCTATGTTCATCACTTAGGGATGAAGTTTTGGAAGGATTAACTTCTTATAATATCTTTGAAACCAAAACTTTGAAGGATAATTATTATGAATAGGAGGAGGGTAGTTATATCTTAGGATATGATACCAACAAGGAAGACATGGATAGGTAGGAGCATGATTCCATGGATGAAGAGTCCCCCACATATGACATGGATGGGAGTGATGACTATTGGAATTTCCTAGATAATCCAACTTGTGAAAATCCTATTGAGAATCCCATCCATGATATGTCCAGCAAGGGGAGTGTCTATTCAAAAATTTGTCGAAGTCCAATATACGATACATCCATATAAGGGAGTGTGTATACCTAGGAAAATCTTAGTATGGAAGAGGAGCATTCAAAATTTTCACATGATCATCTAGAGTCATATCATGCGGAGCTGCACAAAGGTATCAGTAATGAATACATTGAGAAGCAGTATTGTGAAAATTAATATGTGATGCAGTCATCAGAATATCAGTATCAACCATCTTCTTCACATATAGAGGTTCTTTATGATTTGGAGCAGCTTGGTGCTTATACAGTGAGTTATCATTCGGTAAGCCTTGATGATCAGTATGATGATATAGTCATTCTGCCTCATCATGCTGATTGGTATATCAATCCTATCCAGTCATGGATAGAAGCAGCTTGCATGAAGACATACCAGTTTGGGAAGAATTTTTATGAGATTATTCATGCCTATGATTTCCCATCCATCCCATCCATTCTGGATCATCACGCAGGTTTGCATTTTCTGAATAAAGTATCCTTACCTTGGCTGGTAACCAAAGACAATGATTTTTTTTTTTTTTTTTTTTTTTTTTTTTTTTTTTTTTTATGTTAATAAAATGCTTAGATGGTTACATTGGATTTTTTATTACACCTAACCTTTTCATATCATGCTTAGAGTAGGAAAATAAGCTCCTAAAAGAGAGCATTTACTTTCTACATTTCTGTTTTGTACTTAGCTATAATAATTTTTTTTTATTAGTTAGTTACATTTATTTTGTTTAAATAAATCAGCTTAATGGTTCATTAAACTTGTGCTACTGAGATTTTCTTGTCAAGTTGAGATGTTTTAAGGGTATATAAACTAGAGATTATGGTGTTCTCATATTCTCTCCTTACCTTAAAGACCAGATCAGGTACACATCCCACAGATGGAGCCAGAATGTTACCACCTAATTTGTACCTAGTGGTTTTTTATCAAGTGAGCCTGGTGAACTGGACAAAGATTTTCTATTCGGACTTCAGAAGACCTTCGGAAGTGTTTCTGGGAAGTGCTTGTTGTACTATATCACATGTTCATACCCCATGAGGGAATTGTAATAGATGTTCTAGCATGATAGTGTCTGTAAAAGACACAATCTATTAGACTTTATTTGTCAATCCGATTAGCCTAGGGTGTTTTTTCCCTTGGTTATTATTGGTTGTTGAATAAACGACTGATAATTTCTAAGTTTTTCACTCAATACCTTCAAAGTTGGGGTGGTCGGCTTGGCATTTAGGTCTATTGAGGTTATTAGATTCTATGTGTCAATGTATAAACATGCTAGGAATCATGGTTGAGTCATATGAACATGTCTAAGTCCCCCTAGTTTTTTTAATTTTTTAAAATTTTTCAGTGTTTTTTATTAAAATTTAATTTTTTCAAAACTTAGGCTATTTTTTAATACTTTAATTGGAAAAATTGGTTTTGTAATAAAAGTGGGCTCGGAAGTCAAATTCAGTCATGTAGGTGCTCATTTTCAAGCTAAGAGCACCCAATAAACCTATAGACCCACTATTTCCTAGTTTTGAGTGATTTTCCATTACTCATGTCAGAAAGCCCCCAAAAATCAATTATTGATTATTTTAATTAATAAATTGATGAATATTGGAGCAAATGCAAAATCCTAGATCAATGGATTCTCAAACGATTTGATTGAAATTAGTCTTGTCGGCACCGGATTGACTGGATATAACAAATCCTTGATTGAATGAGGTGATCTAGGTGGATCCAGAGTTGAACTTCAACTTCCTTTATGGGGAATTGTGCCCTCTCTCTCTCCTCCACATGTGTGGGCTCTTTTGGAGGATCTGTGGTTGATGATTTAGTCAACAGGTTGATGTGTCAGCGTAATTAACCCCTCGATTGACAAGTAGACTTAGTGGAAGCTCATCTCAGCTTCATATCAGGCATTGATGGACTCTCCTTCAACTCCAGTTGTCTATATATTTGGGATTTGTGCCCCCTCTGGGCTGGGGTTTCAAATTTTGTGTATAAATAAAGCATGGCTGCCTCCTTTCCAAGTTAAATAGAACTGGGATTGATGTGTTGTTGCTATTGTACTATTGTTATTGTTTATTATTTTGGAATAAATAAGATTTGGAGGCAAGATCTATGGTGTAATGCTCTTCATGTGTGGATGGTGATTGTCAAATGCTTATGAGGTATAATCTATGTTATTTATCTTTGCTTTTGCTGGTTAATTTTTGGCCTTGAAGGAGAGAGCTCCCTCATGTTAGGGTAAGAATTTTTTCTAGTTTGATTTATGCTCTTACTGTTTGCTTGTTTTTATATCTATTGGAGTTGCATGTATTTTAAGTTTAATTGCATGCTTTCCAATTATCTTTTCCAGCAACACCTATGTTTTAACCATATGTTTGTGCGGGGATTTCTAAGTTGCAGGTGATCTCGCTTGTAGAAGAGGTTGAGATGGTTTGCATATTCCTCATCTTAAAGATCTTCTGGAGGACATAGTCCCTTGGTGTTCCCCCAAAGCAAACTCCAAAGCCCAACATTCCTATCCTTCCAACGCTCTTTCTCTCTCTTTCTCATTAAAAAAATCATTTTTCTTACCTGGTTACTGTGTTTGAAAGCTTTGATATCATTTGGATCTGTTATATCAAAGTAAAAATTACATAGATGTCTTATTTCAAAGCTCATAGTATAGATCTCATTTTTGAAAAGTATCATTAAGCATTCTAGATCTAGCTTAGGGAAATCGTCCGTTTTGCATGGCAATTTAAAGGGAATCCGTAGGTTCCATGCTCTAGATTTCCTTTTCTGTTTTAAAAAGATTAAATCCATAAATCAACGCATATTTCATTGGCTGCACAAACAATAGGCTAAGATCCCAAGGAAAGATTGCTTTCCTTGGTTCCTTTTTCACCGGTTTAGCTAGTTTTAACTTAGTTTTTTTTTAGTTAAGGTAGGATGACCCAAAGGTACTCTTAAAGTTCTTTTGACCATATTTCATTCTAACATGATTGCTGGTTTTTAGAAGGTGCAACATAAAAGAAGATAATTTTCTGTTCGAAACTGGCCTCGGTAGCATTAAAATCCCTCCAAGGGTCTCCCCTTTGACTGAAATCTTAAAATTTTGGGAAGTTGTAAGATCTTGGTTTCATCCCATATAAGGACCAAGAGGATTCTGATATTTCATTTTGTTGATATTGTAACCAGTAATAATAAAAGGAAATCTTCTTTCGAGTAGGATCTTTCGAGCCCACTCCCCATTCCCCCAGGGGGGATCCTCGTCCGTTTCATTTTTTTGCATTTTCCCTTTTTTCTGTTCTAGTTTAGTATTGACATGTAGGATTGTATACTTTGATAATATTTCGCATTATTCTATATTTTCAATTCAAAATTTTTCATACTACTTACCCCACAACTTCCTGACTAACCCGCAAGGGGAAAGAGATGCGTGGTAGGACTAATTAGAAAACTGGTGTTGTGTATCTCTAATTCCATTTTTCATTCATTGTTTTGATAATCATAATAAAATAAAACCCTCCTTTATTCTTCGATTGAGGTCCACTTGGACCAAAAGAGGTTCTTGGAGGGTTTTCTTTTTAATAAGAACACCTCTTTTAAAATTTACTAAAACTAACAAAGACTCTAGTGTGTAAGCTCTATACTTGGCTGCAGTTCATCTGATCAATTACGCTGCATCAAAAGCACTTGAGTGACTAGATTAATTAGTCTTCACCTCCAAAATTAACAAACCATCAGGTGAAAATCCAATGCCTCGAACGAACTGTAAACGGTGGAAAAATACCCAAAGGAGTGGGAACAATTGGAAAGTGACCTCGACGTCCCGATCTCTGTCACACCCTGATCGGTGCATTACGAACAACAGTCTGAGAGACTCCGTTTCAGCCCATAAACACCTTGCGGGTAGTCGTGAAAGTTCACTTTTGGACATACTCCACGTACCGCTTGGGTACATATGGAGTCCCCTTTTTTCCTAATTTAATTCATTCACATTCCAGATTAATTTAAAATCTACTAGGAGACATTTGCAAAACATTCATTCAAGCACATGCAAGCACATTATTTTCTCTGTTGACTCCATTTAAGGCACTAGTGATTTATTTGATCATTTCTTTCAATTATATATATATATTGATTGTCATTACTATGCTTATATGCTTTAAATCTTGCATCTTATTATCCTTTGTTTTCACTGGTTAACTTCAAAACTCCTAAATAACTTAATCATTTTAACACCATCACACTAAGTAATTAACCTTAGTAATTTAATAGGGTTTACCCCCCTTGGCTTCATTAGGAGTTGAGCCTAAGCGGAGGAGTCAAGAACAAGGTGACAACCTTGACTCAAGACTTTCCCCCAAGGACACACCGAGTGGCTTGAAGATTTCTACCACATAACCCAGGTGTTTGAAAGGCGGCACCACTATCTAGATATCTTACCATGCAATGAGAGCAAAATTTGTGAATAAATTAGACTATAACCATCTCCCGTGGTGCCTTATCTTCACAACAAATCTAGCAATTTTATGTTACAGATGCATCTCTAAGATCAACTCTCTTTGATGAAGCTCTCGTCATGTCAATTGCTTCATTTTCCAAAAATTGAGCTTTTCTGATGTCATAGTTAGGAATAAGTGTCAAGACAAAATTGTTTAATTTCTGAACATGTTCCAAAATCCGTTTCCCCATAGCTATCAATAGTTGATTCTCAATATTCTGGCCTCGGGCTATTTGATCAATCTAATCATACCAATAATATGCATTCAGTTATATATTGTAAATGCAATCTAAAAATGCATATTTAATTTAGTGCATGCTCATCTTGATAAATTTAGCTCTTCCAAAAACAAAATAGTCTGTAGAGGAATCAAACACGGTTCACCAGCGACCATCATATGTTGAACTTAAGACCTCAACAATTATATATTATGGATTTCAACTAGCCAATACCAACAATGGCATAAATTCATCTTTCATTCTTAGTAGAGATATCATGAATTTTGACTAGACAAGTTAACTATGAAAAATTAATCTTATGAATTGCGCAAACAACCTATTCTATATTTTAATTATTTGATCCAAACCATGAAAAATTGAGCCTATAAACTCAACACAGAGACCATTACGGAAGTCTATTAGTCGATGCCAATCATGAAAAATCTAATTTAAGATCTTTTTAATCAGTCTATGGCTCTATTATGGACTTCAACTAGTCAACACAAACCTTCATAACTCAGTTTAACATCTCAGTAGACACTAAAATGTGGATTTTCCACTAGTCAATACTGATCATGGTAAATCCAAAGAAAATATCTAAAACCGGGCAATCTTTCCAACATGATTGGTTCACTTATGAGGTCAACATAGTATTAAGCCATCCACCACATTTTCATTTTCATGATAATCTGTCTCAGCTCTCACCCTAATGGCATGGTTCTCAAATGGATGAGAAGTCCCCAATGATTTTGATAGAATGACTACTCATCTGGTACCTAAGCCAAAGGAAGTGTGTTATGTGGGCTGCAACCCCTCGGGTGTGTTTCTCGAAACACTTCCAAAAAAAAGAGGATGCTCTATATACAAGTTATTTTCTCATCCAGGACAATCACAATGATATCACCTACAGGTTTTGAAATCTAACCATGATATTTTTAATCAACAACAGATATCATTGCAAACTCACCTAAAGATTTTCCTAGTCACAATCTACATCTATTATATTCAGCGCAAGTAGGTCATCAATAGATCAGCTGAACCTTTCAGAAAAAAATGTACCAACGTCTATAATATACTCTATGTGAATCAACTAAAACATTCAAAAAAAAATTACATATAAATTGATCTTTAGTACAAGAAAATCATAACACGTTCCGTCGAGTCTTTTTGGATAACAATCTAGTGATGGATTTTTTGAGAAAGTATTTTTGTGAGAAAATGTTTTCATAGATGTCTGTGGCACAGGTTTTCTATATCAATGGAAATAAGGATAAGGCCTGCCCTCTCATCAAGGTATTATAAAGAGATACATGAGATTTTATCATTCAATACTCACCCATCCTTTCCCTTCCTCTTGAGGGACTTTGTTGGATCATTGAGGAAGGGTGATTTGGAAAGTGGCCATGGTTCCATGGTGATTTGGACAGTGCTAGTGGTATGAGTGAAATCATAATTGGATAATCAATGATGACATAAAATTCATAAGTGACCAATGGTTACTTCCTCAACTACAATGAGAAAGTGGGTGCCTATTAAGAATGAAGTTATGATAATGTTTGGCCCAAAGATTTACCAACACAAAATAACATAAAAAAATTAGGAAAATAACATAGGATTTTTTCTGATGGGTTTCCTTAACATAAATCTTACAAATGGGATTATGCAAAATGATCTTCATATTTATACATTCTTCTGATTGATTAGGGATTTCTTGAAAATTGAACTTCCACCTATAAATTTCTACAAACTTGATTTTACAGAAATATTTTCAACAAAGTTCCCATAGATGGGTTGTCACAAATGAATTTTTACATTGATTTTACACTGGCCCAAATACATTACCTGATCATAAACAAGATCTAAATCCATAAAGGCCTGAATACGAGGAATTCTTACCTCCAAAGCTTCCAATAACCCATCCATGAGGGCCAGATGCTCGACCATGGTTCTGTCAACATAAAAGTCCAACTTCTTTTGCACTTCGATCAAGCTATCCCCATTAGGGCTCTGTATGATGGAACCTATGCTGGAAGAACTCAGACCCAATTGACTTGACCATATTCTAGACATGCCCTTAAACACCATTTTATAATAACTCTTCATATGAGACTCCCTCGGGATCAAGCGCGAGAGATTCTAGGAATCTCTGCAACCGGGAAAACTGCATCAGCTCAAATCATTGTATTCTTCATCTTCTTCTGCATCTCGTCAGTCCTCTTCCTCCTCCTCCTCACAGGACCCAAATTATTCAACATCAAAGCAATACTACTACTCTATAGAGGATGTGTGTTCTTCAAAATCCCGATGGGCATCTTTCCATTCACTTTTGGGTCCCGAGGAGAACTCATTTTGATAGGTGAAGAAAATAATTTGTTTCAAGTAATCTATAGTTCATGCAAAGAAACCTTTTGTGAGGGAAGCACTCCAATATATTAGGGTTTTAGAAGAAGATAAAAGAAAAATCCAAGGAGTTTGATCACTGCACAATTGAAAAATTTTCCCAAAAGAGGGGTGGATTTTCCATAGGCCCAACCAAATGACCTAACCAAATGACCTGCACAAATGACGTCCAAAAAGTCCCTGAAAAAACATCCAAAAGGTTTTTGTTGTTTGATCATTTTCATAGCCTAGGAGGCCCACTTTTCATTCACCATTTAGGGTGGAAAGGTGCACGAATTGCCCCCTGTAAATTCTAGTGTGCCAAATGAGGAGGTCGAGGGGGCACACTGTAAATTCTATTGTGCAAATGAGGTCGAGTGCGTAGACAATAATATTTTGGGTTTTATTTTGTTTTGTTTTTTTATTTGTTTTATTATTTGTAATTTTTATATATTTAATTTAATTATATATTTAATTATATGTAATTTAATTATATATATTTTAGTTTTTTTATTACATGTAATTTTTATATTCGTTTTTGCCTTATTAGCTTACAAAATTCAATTCTTGCATTATTGTATAAACATCCACTTAATGGAACAACTAGTTGTATATAAAGGTGCTCACAATTGTTTTTCATTATTCTTAACAAAAAAGACATAGCATCCACTTTATCTAGTATTGTATAAACATCCATTTAACCCTTCACTTAGTACATATATAATTTCTTATCCTTAACACATCAATAAATGTTTTCATTGAAAATATAACATTGAAGAATAAAAGGGGCAAGAATTTGTAACAAATGTTTTGGTAGCACATCCTTACCACTTAGGCTATCAATATTCATTAAGTCACTCTTGTTGACTTGACATCTTTGACAATGTAGTATATCTCATTTCTTCTCAAGTTGGACTTCGTATCATTCCATTCACTTCTTGTGTTAGACATCCTTATAGAAATGTCCTCATTGGTTTCCTCCTAGGATGTCCCTAGATGCCTTTGTCCATTGATTGTATCCTCTTGGTTTTAATTCATTGAGTAGTTGATGTTTGAATGAGTGATTTGTGCTTGACTACCTAATAGTTTCTTCCACTTCATATTGCATACAGGATGATGATGATGATGATGATGTCAATGATGATGATGATGATGATGATGAAGATGATGGTAGTGATGATGATGATGATAATGATGCTACTAATGATGATGATGGTGAGTTGATGTCGATGATGATGATGATGAAGAAAATGATGATGACGATGATGATGATGCTAATGATGATGACGATGAGGATGATGATGATGATGTTGAGGATGATGTTGATGATGATGTTTAGGATGATGTTGATGATGATCACAAGTAAATAATGATGATATGATGATCATGATGATGCTGATGATGTCAATGATGATGATGATGACAATGAGGATGATGAGGATGATGGTGATGATGATGACGACAATGATGATGGTGATGATGATGATGATGATGATGACGATGATGATGATGATGATGATGATGAGGATGAGGATGATTGTAATGATTATGGACATGATGATGATGATGATAATGATGACAACGATGATGATGATGTCAATGATAATGATGATGATGATGATGGCGATGATGATGATGATGATGATGCTAATGATGATGATGGTGATGATGATGTCGATGATGATGATGATGATAATGATGGTGATGATGATGATGATGATAATGATGATGACGATGAGGATGATGATTGTGTTGAGGATGATCATAGGTCAATGATGATGATGATGATGTCAATGATGACGATGATGATGTCGATGATGATCGTGGTGATGATTTGTACATCATCATCATCATCATCCATTTAGGGATTTGTACATGGAAAGGACTACCATGTACATGGAATAGGTGAAGTGAATGGAATTGAATTTCCGGGATTTGTACATAATGGGTATGTTATCACTCCAAGAAAATCCTCTAGGTTGCAGCTCGAGGATGCCTGGTAACTTAAATGTTTTTATGGTTTTTTCTAATTGGATCAAGTTGGATGACCCACATGACCTCACACTCTCAAGGCATGCAAGAAAATCAATCAAAGATAAGGCTTCTAACTACCACTATTGATAGGTTGGATAATAGCATGAAAAGATGGTCAACTTACTATGCTAGAAGATTCATATATAAAATAATTACATATAAATGGCTAATCATAACAAGGAAAAGTACTTTCCATTAAACTCATCAACATACAGATAGGATGACAGCTATCAAACATTGAATAATATGAATAAAACTGAATCAGACATTCAGGCATAAGCACAGAATAGAAAAGATATGGAAGCTAAACATATGATAGCAAAAGAGCTTATATTAGGTCATGAATAATATGAGAAGCTTGATAATAATAATGGTCTATAGGTCCCCGAAGTAAAACCCTTGTTTCAAATAAGTCTTATGATTTATAGCCTTTACAAAAATATTCAGATCCTGAAAAGTTGGATCTATTTTACAAAAAAGAGATAAAATTAATGTTTTTTGCAAAATTAGGTCAGAAACCCTAATTTAACTACTAGTATATATAACTTTAACTCTAGTTACCTCATTGAACTCTTTGATCATTATAGTGAGTACTAAAGTAGAGTTGTAACTTGTCATCTGATAGATAAGCCACTACTGGTAAAATACAGGTAGGGTTTGTGACCCTTTTCTCCTTGATTGTATCGTCAAAACTGGAACAGACCTCCTCCAATGGTGTTTTTCAGTAAATTTCATCTATATATTTCATCCTTGAGATAGTTGTATTCGAAAAAACTAGTTCTGTGTGCCAAAACATCTTTTTGCACCCCTTTATGCTTTCGGTGGTTAAGGAAGCAGAATTTCGGGTCTGTTAGCTGCCAAAAGCTCTACTTTTGGTGGCTAATGAACCGCTACTACATCTTCCTAAGACACCAAAAGCCATATCTATGCAAAATTGTAATCAGCCTCCCAATCATCCCTTCTCAGGTTTGCTGTTGATCTTCTGGCACTCCTTTAGCCTGCATAAGGTTTGGAAAAATAACCACATCTCAGGCTGCCTCTAGATTTTGAAGGCTCATTGCTGCCTCAACTAGGGTTTCTAGTGCAAAGTGAGTCTGAGAGCTAGGTTTTGATATGGAATTCTTCACCTACAGCTTTAGAAGCCTGATCATCCTGTAAAGCCTGGTGTTGTCTTTCATAAACCTCTGATTCCTTTTTTGCATCAAAAAACACCTTCCTTTCATTTCTAGCAGGGAATTATTCAATTGAGTGTTTTTCTTGGTTAGCACTGCATTAGTTCTTTTTATTTCTCTCTCTAAAAATTCTAGTTAATATACTTGCCTCAACATCTGGTTGACTCTTTGTGACCTAGGCTTGCTGGAGGAAGCCTTTTCCACTGGTTCACCTTGGTCTTCTTTTGGTGTGGGTGATGGGAACTCTTCATTTTCTATTACAACTTGCTCTGCTAGGTTAACTTCTTCCTCCCTTTCTTCTTTTGAGTCTAAGTGAGGTAAGTTCAGAATATTTCCACTTTTTGCTAGGGCATCCTTCTCTTTTTCACTGAAGTCCAGATTTATTTTAGCTTAATTGGTTTTAGTAGTGGGAGAAGGCTGATCCACTATTACTGGTGAGATATCCCACCTCTTCCTTTTTCCACTCCCATTGGTGGTAGATTGCTTTGAAGGTGACTTTCCTTTATCTTCTAGCTAGAGGCCTATTTCAAACTCACCCCAGAATAAAAAATATGCCCATGCTACATTTCTCCTTTGTAGAAATTCTTAGACAATGAGTTTTATTAGGCCATGGTGACATAAACTTCCTGGGATTTTGGTGGGCTAGGCCTTTACCCGGTGTTCCATCTTGGTTAATCTCTTGTGGAGGTAGAAGGGTAGGTTTAAAGGGATTATTCCTATGAAATGGTTCATTAGCTTGAAGTGATATATCATTTCCCTATTGTACCCTCTTTCACAGGTTATATACACAAAAATTGCTTTCAGTAATTGCTTCCACCTCTCCTCTAGCCAAGTGGATGGAACAATTTTCTTCCATACTACATTTCTGTGTTCAGGTTTTAAATATGATCTGAACTCCACATTTTTAGTAATGGTGGCCTTAAACCACTTCTCCCCAGTTCTTGGGATTTCTGTCACCTCTGCAATTAGTGTTTCATCCACGATGAACTCTTCCTTTCCTATCAGCGCCTTGGAGCCATCAAAATAAAGGGCAAATGCTTCTACCATCTCTTGGTGTGAACCTTGGATTTTCTCACAATATTCATTAACAACCTACATCTTTGCAGAATTGGTAGATTTCTGGATGTGATTCTAGGTAGCTAATGTCTCCTAGTTCCTGCTTGAGAGAAGGTCCTCCTTTCTTCATCTCTTAATTGTGTTTCTTAGTACCTGCAAAAATCAAAATTAAAATTATGTGGAGGAGGTTAGTGGGTTGGTTTTTAGAGATCGCCTCGAGCAGTGAGGATGCATGCAACAAATGAGGAGTGTTGGCGTTGTTTTTGAGGGGTTAACCACTTGATAGGTACTAAAATGAGATGAGGGTGGATTCTGGTGATATCCATGAGATAGCCCCCCTATTAATCATTTTTAAGTTGAGCTTGGTGTTTTGTGGAGGTTTACTGCAGTCATGGGACAGATGGAGGGCATCTAGGGTTTCAATTTCCATCAGTAATCTTAGATCAATACTAACCTCTTAGCCATCAAATTATTCTTTACTGTAGTTATCCGGTATTTTTGGTGGTTAATCATGCTAAATTATCACATGCCTCATGCTGACGAGTTTTATTTTGAAGGATAGATAATTGTTTTCCCTTTTCTACCTTTTCAATGGTTAAGAGACTTTAGGGTTTAGTTCGCTGGCTACAAAAAGTTGGGCTTTCAGTGGCTAATGAGCCATTGGTCAGCTCTTCTAATCCACCAAAAGTCTCATTCCCAAAATTTATTTAAAACGTTCTTTTGGTGGTTTACTATCTTCTTGGACCCATTGCTAAACTGTCGAAACCAAGGCTTTTGGGTGGCTAATGAACTATTGGTAAGTTCGGCTTAGCCACCGAAATTCCCTTTTTCCCAAAATTATAAAAAACGTGATCAACAGGCTTTCGATGGTTAACGTGTTCTTGAGTTAAAACATTTAGCTACAAAAAGATGGGTTTTTCGGTGGATAATGACCTATTTGAAAGATCTCCTAAGCCCCCAAAAGCTAAAAAGTTCAATTTTTTTGTAAAATCGAGTACCGGATATTCCAACTTTGTTAGTCACCCAAACATTGTTCATAATATGACCTGAAATCTTCATCACTTGTCAAAAACTAAATTGTCTAAGTGGACTTATTGAAAATTGATTTATTTAGGAGATAACATCTGGCTCCTACTCAGGGATGGGAACCTCCCTGTGAGGTCCCAAGAACCCAAGACCAAAATTCCTTTCCTGAAAAAACTAAATAAGAATTAAACCTATTTACTACTGTTCCATTGGGCATGGAGTTTATTTTAAGAAAAAACAATCTACGAACTAATATTTTACAATAATAAGGCCTTAAAGCCTCAAATGAAATAGAGTTTCAGAAACCGCCCATTTACTGGGCCATCAAACACCTCCTCTCCTTCTAGATTTTGCAATTTGAAGGTGTTATTCTGCTGCACTTGAGCTATCACAAAAGGGCCTATCCACAGAGAGTCAAACTTTCCATGGAATCATGCTTTTCCTTGTCTTTCTTGACAGTATCCCACTTAAGGACCCAATCTCCAACCTAAAAGTTGTGCACTTTTTCCCTTTTGTCAAAAATAGTCTTGATCTTCTATTGATGGGATTTTGACCTTTCCATCACCTATTCCCTAACTTGTTGCAATCCGCTAAATCAAGCATCCTCGTCACCATGTCATTTGGTTCGTCCTGTTCCTCCGGAAAGAAATTTGCAACTAGCAAAATTAGTTGAATGGAAAAAATGGCCTCAATACCATAAACCAACTTGAAAGGAGAAGTCCCTATGGATCTCTTTTGAGTCACTCTATAAGCCCATAGAGAAAACTTTAGCTTAGAATCCAAGATTTTCTGATTAGTCTCCAATATTTTTCTAATGATCCTGACTATGATTTTATTGGATGACTTAGCAAGGCCATTGCCTTGAGGGTAATAGGAAGTGGAATGCACCAACTGAATTCCCATTGACTCACACATGCTAACTAATGCCCCAACTTTGAAATATGGTGCATTATCAGTTACTAGCCTTACTAGGCAGCCAAACCTAATAAAGATGTTCTCATATAAAAACCTCACGATAACCTAGTGAGTGGCATTTCTTATAGGTACTGCCTCTATCCACTTGGTGAAATAGTTTGTGGCTACTAGGATCCATTTGTGCTGGCCACTGGATGAAGGATTAATTTATCCTATGAAATCAAGACCCCACTGCTGGAAGGGATGACTCACTACAATATGTCTAAGGGGCAAGGATCTGAGCTACTTCTTTCCTATGAATCTTTGGCACTTGTCACAGGCTCTCACAAAGGTACACACATCAAAGAAAAGAATAGGCAAATAGTACTCAACCCTTAGAATCTTGTGGGTTATGGTCTTCCAGTAATGATGGCCTCCACATGCACTTGAATGAAACTGATGCATGAACTAAAATGAATCTTCTTTATCTAAGAATCTCAACAAAACACCAGATAGATATCTCTAATATAGCAGTTTATCAATTACACAAAATTTTACAAACTTAAGTTTAAGAGCCCGTGCTTGATTTTGAGTGAGCCCAGGAGGAACTTCTAACTTTTGCAGGAAATGAATAATACTTGAATACCACACACATGAGGACAAGTTTTTAGATACTTGTTGAATGTCATTCTTCCCATCAATGGCTTCTATTGTTTCTGCTGCTATATCTCTCTGTAGGTTAGCTGAAGTTATACCAATAAAATTCATTCCCAAAAGATCACAATTTTCTTTAGCCATGAGTTTAGCTAGACCTTGGACTTTCACTAACTTGGTGGGATTTACTTCTATGTCAAACTCAATAAGATTGGCAATCCATTTACCTCTCTTTCCATCAATGTCAGGCTGGGTCAATACATCCTTTACAACAGTTGAAGGGACATAGGAAAGGACTTTGGCATGTACAATGTAAACCCTGGAAATATTTCAATGACTTGATGAGAGAATAAGCCTACTTTTCAATGGGATCATATTTTAGTTCAGCATCCCTCAATGTCTTGCTGAAAAAAGCAATAGGGTGATCAAGGAATTCATCATGTTTTTGCAACAACACAACTGCCACGGTGTCATAGGATGCAAAGGAAAAAAATGTAGAAACCCTTGGTGTAGTCTGGACTAATCAGATTGGGAGCTTCCATGATATCCTTCTTGACGTCTTCAAAATAACTTCTTGCTTGCTCTGTCCATTTGATTTCAGCATCCTTTTTGAACATATATGTTATGTACTTTACCAACTCAAAATCGTAAGGGATGAACCTCCTGATTTTTTTTATCTTACCCAAAAATGACTGAATATCCCTTTTTGACCTAGGTATGGACAACTTTCGTATTGCCTCAACTCTAACAGGATCAATATTCACACCTTCAGCTGATACTATGTGACCTAGGAGTTTTCCCTCACTGAGTGCAAATTGTGAGTTCTTCGGGTTCAGTGATATCCCAAAATTTCTACATTTCAGAAATACCCTCCTCAAGCGCTGCAAATGTTCTTCATTTATGTGGGAGTAAACAGTGAGGTCATCTAGGTATATTGGCACAAATTTTTCTTTTAATACTACAAAATCTAGGTGCATGGCTCTCTGAAAAGTGGCACTAACATTCATCAGCCCAAATGGCATTTTGACATACATGAAAGTGCCCGAGGGAGTGGTAAACTTAGTATTTTCTTGGTCATCAATGTGCACAGCAACTTGGTTGTATCTAGAGAAACCATCCAGGAATGACATGACACTAGCCCCTGAGACTCTTTGCAACAAGTGTTCCATCTTGGGTAGTGGATAGTTGTATTTCTTGGAGAATTTGTCCAGGTTTCTGAAATCCACACATAACCTAATCTCCCCATTTTTCTTCCTTACCACCACTAAATTTGCATTCCATCTGGAATACCTGAGGGGAATTATGATTTTGGCTTTAAGGAGCTTTTGGATTTCTTTTTCAATCACAGGCAGGAGGAGAGGACTCATGGATCTGAACTTCTATTTGAAAGGGATGGCGTCCTTATCTAGGGGAGTCCTGTGTTGGATGATAGTAGTGTCATAAGTTTTCAGGTCACTATATTCCTAGGAAAAGATATCAGCAAACTCTTTCATTAGGCTACAAAATTTGGACCTTTGATCAACAGTCAATTCAATGGACAGATTTATGAATTTTGGGTAACTATGGCTACCTACATTTTTCTCTTGGAAAGCAGGACCTTTCTCCTTTTTGGTAGGCTTAAAAGGGACATAATTATGATCAAATAGCTCTTCCAAGGGTACTAGGCCCCGAGGTATATAACTACTAGGTAACTGAACAATGTTCTGATCACCTACTTTATATTTTAACTTGAGCCTATGAGATTCTTTCATATTTAGGTTTTCTTTATCAATATGCATATCAGAAAATTCATCTACTACCTGGAGGAATTCACTAAGGTCATCATCATTCTCAAATACCTTCAAAAATTTCACATTATCAGGTAGGGATGTCCTGTACTTGACTTGGATATCATAGCTCAACTTAGGAGGCAAAGGGGGAACAAATAGACTGCTAGAGATATCAAGGGAATCAACCAGGTGATTCATAGCCCTAGGTATATATGAGAGTTCAAAAAACATGAAGGAGTCCCTCAGTTTCCATACCTCATCCTTGTAAACCTTCAGTCTGACATTATTTGCTTGAAAGGTGTCGTTGACTTGTTGTATGATGATATCTACATCTCCAAAGATCTTTATGCACATGATCCCCATTTCCTTGGTGGCCTTCACCCCTAAAAACAATGCTTCATATTTTTCTATGTTGTTAGTTGTCTTGAAATACAACTTATAAGACAAATGTATGGTTTCCTTTGAAGGAGAAATCAAGACTATTCCTGCACCTGCCGAGGCTTGAGTATTGGCCCCATAAAAAAACATGCTCCAAATTGAGGTGGATATTTCTTCAGTATTTTGATAGATGGTATTTGTAAGATGTATGGATGTTGGCTGGGAATCATCTACCTACAGGATGCATGACCCAAAGTCTGTTTCTACTGCATATATTGGAGGGTTAATAGAGTTCTTGGAATTACTGATGATATAGATGAATTGGTTCTCTTTGTAGAGTGTGTTGATCTCCCATCCAAACATTGGAATTGTAGCATATGTAAGGACCATTTGAATGGTACCACCCAGTATTTTAATCCATGAGAGAGACAAAAGGAGGCCAAACTTAGGTGGGATATCAACTACCACTATGTCCATCACTATGCTTTTTGAAGGCAACTGGGAGAGGTTTATGAAAAGGTATTTGATGAGGCCCAAGCATTTTACCTTCTTGGAGTCAAATGAGAATAGATCATGGTAGGGTTTTGTAATGCTGAGGCCAAACGCATCCATCACAACTTTTGGCATTAGGTTATGGGAATCTCCTGAGTCCATCAAACAGTTATGAAGGATTTTATCATGGATATTCAGAGATATGTAGAAAGGTGGGCAAGACTCATCCATATCTTCAATCATAGGGCCTAGGATTATTGTGGGCTTATCATCTTGCAAGTTCACAAAGTCAGCATCTAGGGGAGTCCTTGGCTGAAGGGATTTTAGTATGGATGTCTTGAAAGCCTTATTATTCATCAATTCTATCAAGGGAAAATGGATTCTTAACTTCTGAATTTCTGACTCAAGATTGAAAGCATAGGACAACTTGTCAGAAGCTCTTACCTCTTGTGGTATGGCTTTGAGCTGAATAGGATCATGAGCTGATGGTTGTAATCACCTTTGCTATTGTTTTGGAGTGGCAGCCATCTTCTTGCGTAGAACATCAATCCTCTTAGCTGGAGTAGCAGGCTGCTTTGTAGTAACAACATTCTTTTTAGGGAGAGAAACAATCCTAGATATCAAATTATACCCATCCTGATCATTTGCTTGATACATATATTCTTCCATGATCTTCTCATTCATGAGGGATTCCTCATAGTCTGCTTGTGTCAGGAAGGAGTAATCAACTTCATACTCCGTGCAGTTGATGTTGTCTTTTTCCTCTCCTTTTTGAGTGATGTCTGGTTCTTCTGTTAGTACAACATTCTGAAAGGGAGGTATGATTCTTTGATCCTCAGCCCGATTCCTACCCCTTTGAAGCATTTGAGCTGGGGGGTTATTTCTTCTATAAGGGACAAAATTAGGGTTTCTGGGAGTAAAATCATTTGGCCCTTTACCCCTCATAGGTATTTTCCCTCAATATTTCAACCAAGACATTTCAGCACTCAAACTATCCAACATTTTGGCCATCTTGATGAAGAAGCCCAAAGAGGATCTGTGGGATTCTTCTTCCTATCTATCTTTCCATTGACCTTCTCAGATGCAACAATGTTGGATTCTACCTCTAGGGTAGTATCCTGCATGATTGGCAAGGAAGTAGATATTATTTATCTGAGTAGAAGGAAGAACCCATAATCAAAGGCATTGGCATAGGTGATTTTAGCTGAGGTGTCAGTGGGCTTGATGTCAGCAGGGATCTTGCTGAACATATTGTTAAATCTTTTGGTAAAGTTAGAAAAAGAATCACCATTCTCCCTCATTAGATTGCTAAACTTAGTAATATAATATAGGTGGTCTCTTCTCTCCCCCCAGTTCTTCAAAAATATGTCATCTAGGGCTTCAATTCCTACTATTGATCCAGCAGGTAGCTCTTTGAACCACTTCCTAGCCTGACCATCTAGGCTTTGCACAAAAACCATAGTCCACACATATTCTTGTTCTATGTTTATGTTCTCAGCATAACTATAGAATGCTTCTAGGTTTTCTTTAGCTATGAAATATCCCTCTCCAGTAAATTTAGGCATGTATTTGAAATAGTCTCCAATAGGCATGGCATAGAGGGGGTTAGGTAAATTCAGAGGGGCATACCTACCTACCAGGATCCTTTCCATTTTGGTCAGAGGGGCAGCCATGTTGGAAAAGGGTATGGAAAGGGTAGAAGAAACTTCTGCTGGTGTGTATGGTAGATGAGAGAGTATTCGTGGTGGATTATCTAAGTGGAGTCACCAGGGATTGGACCTAGACAAGCAGTAGTGCTTGAAGATTCCTCAACCCTAAAATTTTCCGATTCAAATATAAATTCCTGATAATTATATGTTTCAGCAGGAAGAGATTGAAATGGAATTCTAATAGTAGAAATACCTCTTGAAATACTTGATGTGGATTCCCTTGCAGCTTTGGAGGTTTGTATGAGTGAATCCCTAGCTCTTCTTAGAATCTCTTCTAGATCTGAAACAGGTGTTACTGGTGGCCTTTGAGGGTTTTCTCTGGTACTTGGTTTTCTTGAAGCAACCTTATTCCAATGGAGTCACCAGATTGATGATTACAACTAGAATGGTGTCCAAAATTTGTCTATCATCAAAGTAGGATATATGTCGTCTCCCATGGAAGCTGAGCTTGAATCTCCTCTCCCCGGCAACAACGCCAATTTGTTATCACTCCAGGAAACTCCTCTAGGTTGCAGCTCAAGGATGCCTGGTAACTTAAATGTTTTTTATGGTTTTTTATAACTGGATCAAGTTAGATGACCCACAGGACCTCACACTCTCAAGGAATGCACAAAACTCAATCAAAGATAAGGCTTCTAACTACCACTGTTCAGAAGTTGGATAATAGGGTGAAAAGATGGAGAACTTACTATGCTGACAAATTCATATATAAAAAAATTACATATAAATGGATAATCATAACAAGGAAAAGTACTTGCCATTCAACTCATCAACATATAGATAGGATGACAACTATCATACATTGAATAATATGAATAAAACTGAATCAGACATTCATGCACAAGCAAATAATAGAAAATATATGGAAGCTGAAAATATGATAGCGAAAGAGCTTATATTAGGTCATGAATAATATGAGAAGATTGATAATAATAATGGTCTATAGGTCCTTGAAGTCAAACCCTTCTTTCAAATAAGTATTAGGATTTATAGCCTTTACAAAAATATTTAGATCCTGAAAAATTGGATATGTTTTACTAAAAATAGATAAAATTAATGTTTTTTGCAAAAGTAGGTCAGAAACCCTAATTTAACTACTAGTATATCTAACTTTAACTCTTGTTCCCTCATTGAACTCTTTGATTACTGTATTGAGTACTGAAGTAGAGCTGTAACCTGTGATCTGATAGATAAGCCACTGCTGGCAAAAAACAGGTAGGGTTTGTGACCCTTTTCTGCTTGATTGTATCCTCAAAACTAGAGTAGAACTCCTCCAGTGGTGTTTTTCAGCAAATTTCATTTGTATATTTCATCCCTGAGATAGTTCTATTCACCAAAATAGGTTCTGTGTGCCAAAACATCTTTTTGCACTCTTTTCTACTTTCGGTGGATAAGGAAGCAAAATTCTTGGTCTGTTAGCTGCCAAAAACTCTTCTTTTGGTGGCTAATGAACTATTGTTGTGTGTCTGCCTAAGCCACCGAAATACCTATTTCTGCAAAATTGTAATCGGCCTCCCAATCATCCCTTTTTAGGTTTGCTGTTGATCTTCTGGCACTCCTTCAGCCTGCATAAGGTTTGGAAAAATAGCTACATCTCAGGCTGCCTCTGGATTCTGAAGGCTCAATGCTGCCTCAGCTAGGGTTTCTAGTGCAAAGTGAGTCTGAGATATAGGGTTTGATCTAGAATTCTTCACCTGCAGCCTCAGAAGCCTGATCATCTTGTAAATCCTAGTGTTGTCTTTCATAATCCTCTAATTCCTTTTTTGTAGAAAAAAATACATTCCTTTCATTTCTAGCAAGGAATTATTCAATTGAGTGTTTTTCTTGGTTAGCACTGCATTAGTTCTTTTTATTTCTCTCTCTAAACCTTCCATTTCATATACTTGACTCAACAACTAGTTGACTCTTTGTGACCTAGGCTTGCTAGAGGAATCCTTTTCCACTAGTTCACCCTGGTATTCTTTTGGTGTTGGTGATGGGAACTCTTCATTTTTTGCTACAGCCTACTCTGTTAGGTTAACTTCTTCCTCCCTTTCTTTTTTTGAGTTTGACTAAGGTAAGTTCAAAATATTTCCACTTTGTGCTGGGGCCTCCTCCTCTTTTTCACTAAAGTCCAGGTTTCTTTTAGATTGATTGGTTTTAGCAGTGGGAGAAGGCTGATCCACTGTTACTAGTGAGACAACCCTCCTCTTCCTTTTTCCACTCCTAGTGGTGGTGGATTTCTTTTAAGGTGAATTTCCTTTCTGTTCTGGCTGCAGGCCTATTTCAAACTCATTCTAGAATAAAAAATATGCCCATGCTACATTTCTCCTTTGCAGCAATTCTTGGACAATGAGTTGTATTAGGCCATGTTGAGATAACCTTCTTGCGATTTTGGTGGGCTGGGCCTTTACCTGGTGTGCCATCTTGGATAAGCTCTTGTGGAGGTAAAAGGGTAGGTTTGAAGGGCTTCTTCCTATAAAATGGTTCATCATCTTGAATTGATATATCATTTTCCTGTTGTACCTTCCTTCACAGGTTATATACACCAAAATTGATTTCAGTAATTGCTGCCACCTCTCCTCTAGCCAGGTGGATGGAACACTTTTATTCCATACTACATTTATGTGTTTAGGTTTTAAATATGATCTAAACTCCACATTTTTAGTAATGGTGGTATTAAACCACTTCTCCCTAGTTCTTGGGAGTTCTCTCACCTCTGTAATTAGGTTTTCATCCACTATGAACTATTCCTTTCCTACCAGAGCCTTAGAGCCATCAAAAGAAAGGGAAAATGATTCTGCAACCTACTGGTGTGAACCTTGGATTTTCTCACAAAATCTGTAACAACCTACATCTTTGAAGAATTGGGAGACTTATAGATGTGAGTCTAGGTAGCTGATGTCTCCTAGTTCCTTCTTGAGAGCAGGTTCTCCTTTCTTCATCTTTGAACTGTGTTTGTTAGTGCCTGTAAAAATCAAAATTCCAATTATGTGGAGGAGGTTAGCGGGATGGTTTTTAGAAATGGCCTCAAGCAGTAAGGATGCATGCAACAAATGAGGAGTGTACTGAAGGTATGGCGCTGATTTTGAAGAGTTAACCACTTGATAGGTACTCGAATGATATGATGGTGGATTCTGGTGATATCCATGAGATAGCCATCCTATTAATCATTTTTAAGTTGAGCTTGGTGTTTCGGGGAGGTTTACTGCAGTTGTGGGACAGGTGGAGGGAATCTAGGGTTTCAATTTCCATCAGTCATCTCAGATCCATAATGAACTCTTAGTCATCAAATCATGCTTTACCGTAGTTCTGCGGTCTTTTCGGTGGTTAATCATGATAAATTATGACATGCCTCATGCTGACTAGTTTGATTTTGATGCATAGATAACCGTTTTCCATTTTTGGCCTTTTTGGTGGTTAAAAGACACTAGGGTTTAGTTCGTTAGCTACCAAAATCTAGGCTTTCGTGTTAAATTTTCATATGCTTAACTAAGAAATCAGTATTTCATTTCATTCTCATAACAAAAGCATATAAACAAGATCACTGAAAGATAGACAAGCACAACCATACAAAAGGAACACAAAGATTTATCCTGGGAAAACCCCAAAGGGAAAAACCCAGCAAAATCTTCCTCAATATAGATGTCCCAAAAAGGTAAAAGATAAAACGAACAAGGAGATCAAAGCCTGATCCTCCTCCTTCTCCAGCTACTTCTCTTCTCCACTAATGCGCTACACAAGTGAGAGTGTGTGCTTCAAATGAGGAGAGCTACACCTCTATTTATATTCATTCGTTCACTTCAATTAACTCATCCGACATGTAGGCTCAAGTCATTCATGTAGGCTCGAGTTACACATGTAGGCTAAAGTAACCACACTAGGGTACTAATGACCCACCTTTACAATTAGAGGGGACAACCTCATGACTCTTATTAGTTCTTCCAATTAGAAGCATCGGGGTACAAGATAATATAAGTGGTTCTCCCGATAGGACCATCGGGGACCACAAAGGATACATATAGAATATTCTTCAAAGTTACAATATTTCAACACTCCCCCTTAATGAGAAGGGTATTCTACAACAACATCAACAACAACAATAGTAGGAGAGAGATAGAGGACATCATCAGCATCATTAGGGTAACACATCTATAAATCATTGGAATCTTTTCAACATTATGTAGTCTTCATCTTCAATATTCAGTCTTCATCATCATTAATACTTTGACTTCTTCGATCAGTAACATCTTCAGCACTTTGACCTTTTGATCAGCAACATCAACATCATCTTCAGCACTTTGACCTTTCGATTAGCAACATCATCTTCAGCACTTTGACCTTTTGATCAGCAACATCATCTTCAGCACTTTGAACTTTCGATCAGTAACATCATCTTCATCGCTTTGACCTTTCGATCAACAACATCATCTTCAGCACTACCATCTTTAGCATTTTGACCTTTCGATCAGCAACATCATCTTCAACACTTTGGCCTTTCGATTAGCAACAACATCATCATCATACTCTGATATTTTGATCAGAAACATCATCATGAAAATATCATCATCATCAAAACATCATTATTATCAAAACATCAACATCATCAAAACATCAACATTATCGTCATCGAAACATCAACATCATCATCATCAACATGATCCTTCCTTTCAGAATTATGGGATCAACATGTCTGTGGTACTCAGACAATCCTTCCTGTCAGAATTATGGGATTTAGGTCTTTACAAAGTTACTAATGATCCTTCCTTTCGTAATTACAGGATCAACACATCTATGGAGCTTAGACGATCCTTCCTTTCGGAATTACGGGATCAAGTCTTTATGGAGCTACTAATGATCCTTCCTTTTGGAATTACGAGATTTAGGTCTTTACATAGTTACTAACAATCCTTCCTTTCGGAATTACGAGATCAACACATTTGTGGAACTCAGACAATCCTTCCTATTGGAATTATGGGATCAACACGTCTGTGGAACTCAGACAATCCTTCTTGTTGGAATTACAGGATCAAGTCTTTACGGAGCTACCAACGATCCTTCCTTTCGGAATTACGGGATTTAGGTCTTTACGGAGTTACTAACGATCCTTCCTTTCAGAATTACAGGATTTAGGTCTTTATGGAGTTACTAACGATCCTTCCTTTCAGATTTATGGGATCAACACATATGTGGAACTCAGACAATACTTCCTATTGGAATTACAGGATCAAGTCAATGATCCTTCCTTTCGGAATTAGGGGATTTAGGTCTTTACGGAGTTACTAATGATCCTTCCTTTCGGAATTATGGGATCAACAAATATGTGGAACTCAGACAATCCTTCCTATTGGAATTATGGGATCAACACATCTATGGAACTCGGACAATCCTTCCTATTGGAATTACGGGATCAAGTCAATGATCCTTCCTTTCGGAATTACGGGATTTAGGTCTTTACAGAGTTACTAATGATCATTCCTTTTGGAATTATGGGATCAACATAGATGTGGAACTCAGAAAATCCTTCCTCTAGGAATTATAGGATCAACACATGTTCTCTAGTACCGAAGTCACTGGATCCATTCTGAACCGAAGTTCAAGGATGATACAATCCTACCACATTCACGGGGACTGAGATCTCTAGATACATTTTGAACTGAGGTTCAGGGATGATGCAATCCCACCACTTTCACAGGGGATAAGACCTCCAGATACATTTTGGACCAAGGTTTAGGGATGATGCAATCCACCACTTTCATGGGGCCGAGACCTCCGGATACATTTTGAACCAAAGTTCAAAGATGATGCAATCCCACCACATTCACAAATATTGAAGTCACCAGATCTATTTTGGACAGATGTCCCAGGATGATACAATCCCTCTTCATTCTTGAGGACCGAGGTCATCGGATCACTTTTGGACAAATGTCCCAGGATGATACAATCCCTCTTCATTCTCGAGGATCGAGGTCACCGGATCACTTTTGGAAAAATTTCTTGGGATGATACAATCCCTCTTCATTCTCGAGGACCAAGGTCTCTGGATCACTTTAGGGCAAGTGCCCAGGGATGATACAATCCCACTGCAACATCACTACTCCCCCTTTTGAGGAAGGTCTTTTCGAACAACATCAAGCTTGTCTCGAAAGTGTTCGAACTTTACCCGAGACAAAGACTTCATCAGTACATCATCATTCAAACCATCATCATCTACATCGTCAGTATGTGAATATGGAACTATCACCATCTATATATCCAGTATGTGAATACGAAAAGCATCATCATCTATATATTTAGTATAGAAATATGAAATCATCATCATCTACATCTACAGTATGTAAATACTGAAACATAATCATTTGCATCTTATCTCATATATAGAGATACCGTATTTCTATGTGTTACAATCGAAACACAGGCTTCTCTATCATCACAAATCTGGTTATCACATAGAATCATTGTAGTATCCATATTTAGGTAAAAGAGACCTGATATCAGCTTCTAAAGCCATATGAATTCACCACTTAGCAGAGCAATATGCTATGTATTTTGATTCAGCAGTGCTATGAGAAACACTAGACTGTTTCCTGCTAAACCATGAACTCATAGCAGACGCCAAAAAAAATCATATACCTAATGTGCTTTTCCTTTCTGAGATACTTCTAGCCCAATCTGCATCTATGTAGCCATACAATCTAGACTCATGTAAGCCAAAGTCTATAGTCCCTTTCAGATATCTCATCGCATGTTTTGCAATTACTAGGTGAACCCATCTTGGTTGAACAAGATATTGACTTAAGGTGTTCATAGAAAAACAAATGTCTGGTCTGGTATTTGTTAAGTACATCAATGATCCAATGATCTATCTTTAATGAGTCATATGCACTAACTATGATGAGTCATCAGCTAATAGCTTCAGGTTGGAGTCCATGGGTGTCGCCATGACTTTGCATTCCAACATATTGAATCTCTTCAATATCTCTACCACATACTTTCCCTGGTTGAGAAATATTTCTTCTGAACTTTTCCATACTTCTAGACCTAGGAAATAATGCATTTACCCAAGGTCTTTCATCTCAAATTCTTCTGCTAGTTTCTTCTTACTTTCCATGACCTGTTTCTCATTTCCTGTCAAGGATAAGTCATCCACATATAATAACAGGATGACAATTTCATCTTCTACAACCTTGATATAAAGGTTAGGATCATCTTTACTTTTGGTAAAGCCCATGCTCGACAAGAAACCATCTATTCTTTCATACCAAGCTTGAGGAGCTTGTTTTAAGACCATATAATGCCTTCTTCAACTTGCATACATGAGTATGTCTATCTTCAACTTCAAATCCTTGTGGTTTTTCTATGTATACTTCTTCTTTGATCATACCATTTAGAAAAGCTGTTTTCACATCCATCTGGTGTAAGTCCCACTTCATCATGGATGCAAGTTCCATGGTAGCTCTAATTGAA
This sequence comes from Pseudotsuga menziesii, assembly GCA_001517045.1. Classification (NCBI taxonomy): domain Eukaryota; kingdom Viridiplantae; phylum Streptophyta; class Pinopsida; order Pinales; family Pinaceae; genus Pseudotsuga; species Pseudotsuga menziesii. The sequence continues at coordinate 349,296 of LPNX010247840.1, read as the reverse complement.
GTATACCGTGCTACTGGGGAAAGTGTCTCTTCATAATCAATTCCCTCTTTCTGAGAGAAACCTCTGGCCACAAATCTTGCTTTATACTTCTTAATACTTCCGTCAGCTACATGCTTTATTTTGCATATCCATTTGGAGGATACTATACTCTTTCCTTCTGGTTTGGGAACTGTATCCCATACATTATTCTAGTATTCTTTCATCATAACATCTTCCATGAGTTCATCTTTTTAGGTCATCAACATATTCTATTCTTTTGCATTCAACCTTGAAGGTTGGAACCCACTTTACTCTTGGTAAAGTCTTGATCCATCAGGAAGCTATCCATCATTTCGTGCCATGTTGAACTCAGATATCTTCTGTAGTCACTCCCCCTGAAGTGGAGTATCATCTTCCCTCTTCACTCTGTACAGGTGGTTCTATGCTTGACATATACTTGTCAATAGAGTATGTCATGTCATAGTCTATTCTTTTAGAGGCAAATCATGAACCTTGCTTTGTACAATTGTTCTTGTATATCCATATGGAAGATACTACGTACTTCCCTTTATGTCTCGAAATCATATCGTATACATCATTCCTTATGATCAACTGTTATTCTTTGATCATAGCTTCTTTCATAGAATTCTTTTCTTCATCTTGAGTTATCTTTCTTACCCATGGTGGTATTCATCCTTCGGGATGGATCTATCACTCTCTGAATCTCTTTCTTCCGTCATGGTGTCTCTAACCCTAGGAGCTTCAGATTCATGTTTATTGGAGTGAATTTTGAATTGTCATCACTTGTTCTTCGGAACAAGTCTCATCCTTGTTTTCTTGTAGGAGGTTGTTCAGGACCTTTCCTACAATTCAAATGCACCAATTTCATGGTTAGAACTATTTCATAAAAAATATGAATAACGATAAATCATGCAACTGTTTAGCCAATACAACATTCATCCATATCTCATGGAAACTTTCTAGATGCCTTCCATCTCTACCATGACATCATTGATATTGTGCACTAATACAATATGTCAGCAAAGAGGTTTCATTCTAGATAAGTAGCAATGGAGAGATGTATAGCACCATGAGCTACTTACCAATCACATGCATATTAGTAGTATACAGTCATTAATGCAAACAATCTATCATGCATAACACATCAACTGAATATAATCAAATGCATAACAAAACAATATCATTAAATGACAATTGAATACTTATCTTTTTTTTTTTGTTTCGTGGGTAGACTCCTTCTTGATCATTCTCCTTCATCATCTTCTTCATTCATGAAATCATCATTTCTTATCCAAATGATAAGATGGATAAGAGGTTCGTCAAGAATTGAGTTCTTCATATTCCTCATCTATTGAGGTATCTTATTTGAATGGTGAGAGCTTGATCTTCAATTTGCTCCCATCTTTCTTCTTCTCTTCTTATGAGATGAGCTTCTTCTTCTTCCCAGAGTCAACTGAAAGTAATCACTTCCTTCTGTCACACATTCCTCACATGAATGAATCCCATGATGATGGGAGGCCATTCAAGGTGGCTATCACCACTTCTGCATTCTCTGCTTCTTCTTCTACCGCTTCAAGATGTTATGCATTCTAGATCTTCAGATTCTTCAACTGTTTTCTCAAATCCATCTTCTGAATTATGTTCTTATATTCAAATAGCTTGATCAAGGAATTAAACACCTTCGGTTTCTTTAGGGAAGACACTTGTGGTACAAGTTGATCTGTGATTGAATCAACAATGATCTTCTTGGCCTTGATCAAGTTCTTCTTGTGTAAGGCCTTGAGGCTCATCTCCCTCTAGAACTAAAACCTCTCTACTCATGTAGGTGTCCAATTCATTTTCTTCAGAGAGATCAAATAATTCCATGCTTGGAATTTTTCAACTTCACCAAGCTTATCATCAAGCTGATGTGGTAGATCACTTTGAAATGAGAACCTCAAATGCAAATAGCAAAAGATTAGATCTTACCGATTTGAGGTGTCTATTCTGCTTCCGGAGCTGGCTGATCTAGGGTTTGTCAGAGAAGCTCTAATTTTCAAAACTTAGAATATTTTATATCTGATTGGATAGAAAGATAAATCTCTTCAAATGGAGCTGTCCAATGTACTCCTTTTCTGAAAACAGTGGAGGGAAGCTCCTGGAACAGGAAGCCCTAGTTTTCCAATTTCTTCTGCAGGAATGCCTGTTACCGTTTCTGTGATATCTCTGAAATTACTACTCTTATATGTCTGAAATTTCTCACTAAGGTAAATTTACATGTCCCCGATCCAAAAACATAGGTTTCATTAGAATGGGTTTCACCAATTGGTATTTATGATCATTTTCCCAAGATGACCTGTTACTGGATTATTCAGAACAATGAAGTTGTACAGCATGCCATGTGTCACTGGTTCATCTTCAGGTTCTAAAATTCAGACCAAAAAAATTAAATTCTGTTATATTTCTGGAACATCTTTAGGAATTCCATTTGGACCTTTGTAGCCATAGTTATAACAATTTTACCTAGGTGTCATATTTAGGGTTGAATTTTGGAAGAGGTTGAAACCCTAACTTGGAGGGATCATATCTCCAAGAATATAGCGCATATGAGGCTGAATTTTGGACACGGTGTACATCATACTTTTATCTTTAGTATCTACAATTTTCATCTCTTCAAAATTCTCCAATATTGGAATATAGCGAAAGTGCCAAAACATAGCAGTTTTAGTATTTAGGGTTTTTCTAGCTCGGGGTCAAACTAGGGTTTGACTTTCCCAGAGTTTCACCCAACCAAAAATATTGATCTAGGTATCTAAACTTCGATTTTGATGAGGAGAGAAATACTATGCTGGGATCAATCAAGAATTCCTCTTCTGTAAGAAGCCTTAATTTCCCACACCGAAAACTGAAAATGCTCGGAATCGAATTCCGCTTCGACAGAAAGATGCACCCTTCAATGGAGAGTCAACCTAGCCTTCTTTTGCTGATCGATTGTGGAGAGAGAACCAAGAAGTAAGAATCCATAGATTATGTAGCTGCATAATTTATTCTTTTTAGGGTGGCTCTGATACCATGTTAATTTTTCATATGCTTAACTAAGACATCAGTATTTCATTTCATTCTCATAACAAAAGCATAGAAATAGGATCACTGAAAGATAGACAAGCACAACCATACAAAAGGAACACAAATATTTATCTTGGGAAAAACCTAAAGGGAAAAACCCAGAAAAAAATTCCTCAATATAGATGTCCCAAAAAGATAAAAGATAAAACCAGCAAGGAGATCAAACCCTGATCCTCCTCCTTCTCCAGCTACTTCTCTATTCCACTAATGCACTACACAAGTGAGAGTGTGTGCTTCAAATGAGGAGAGCTACACCTTTATTTATATTCATTCGTTCACTTCAATTAACTGATCTGACATGTAGGCTCGAGTTAATCATGTAGGATCGAGTTACACATGTAGGCTTAAGTAACCACACTAGGTTGCTAATGACCCACCTTTACAATTAGAGGGGACAACCTCACGACTCTTATTAGTTCTTCCGATTAGAAGCATCAAGGTACAAGATAATACAAGTGGTTCTCCCGATAGGACCATCGGGGACCAAAAGGATACATATAGAATATTCTTCAAAGTTACAATATTTCAACATTTTGTTGGCTAATGTACCATTGGTCAGTTCGCCTAAGCCATCGAAAGTCTCATTCCCAAAAATGATGTAAAACACGCTTTTGGTGGTTTACTATCTTCTTGGACCCATTACTAAACCACCAAAACCAAGGCTTTTTGGTGGATAATGAACTATTGGTAAGTTCGCCTAAGCCACGAAAAGTCCCTTTTCCCAAAATTATAAAAAACGTGATCAACGGGCTTTCTGTGGTTAACGTGTTCGTGATTCAAAACCGTTAGCTGCTGAAAGATGGGCTTTTTAGTGGCTAATGAGCTATTTGAAAGTTCACCTAAGCCACTAAAAGCTAAAATTTTCAATTTTTTTGTAAAACCGAGCACCAGATATTCCAACTTTGTTAGTCACCCAAACATTGTTCATAATATGACCTGAAATCTTCATCACTTTTCAAAAAATAAATTGTCTGAGTGGACTTATTGAAAATTGATTTACTTAGGAGATAACAGGGTATTTTTACTAATGCATTGATTCACATTCATGATGTTGATGACGATGATATGATGATGATGATGATGATGATGTCGATGATGATGATGATGATGGCGAGGATGATGATGATGATGAGGATGATGGTTACGAGGATGACAATCATGAAGATGGTGATAATGATGATGATAATGATGATGATGATGTCGATGATGTTGATGATGATGATGATGCTAATGATGATGATGATCATGATCATGAGGATGATGATGGTGATGATGATGGACACAATGATGATGATGATGATGGTGGTGGTGATGAGGATGATGATGATGATGATGCTAAAGATGATGATGGTGATGGTGATGTGGATGATGATGATGCTATCATTAGAGGAAATTTGGGGTCTAAAATGGGCCTTATAAAAAAATGTGCCAACAATAAATTCTTGTGAGTTGGAATTCAAGAACCAATAGAATTTCAATAAAATGAGTCAACCATAATGGTCGAATTGACATATTTGTCATAAAAAAACTACTTTTTTGTTCATATTTTTGACATATCTCCCTGTGTTTTTAATCAAATTTCTAGTGGGAGAGCTCGTTGGATGCAGAATTTAATTCCACATCCAATGAGTACTCACACTACATAATTTTCATGGACCAGGCTACCACAAAAACAAGAAATACCTAAAAAAATGTGATGATGACATCATCATCACATTTTTTCATCATCATCATATTTTTTCATGTATTTCTTCTTTTTGGGGTAGTGGGGTCCATCAAAAGTATGTAGTGTGAGTAATCGTTGGATGCAGAATTAAATTCCACATCCAATGAGCTCTCCCACTTGAAATTTTAGTAAAAACACAGGGAGATATGTTGAAAATACGAAAAAAAGTAGTTTTTTTCTTTGTTCCTCCAAAATTAATAAATATTATTTTATTATTTTAACTATTATTTTATTATTTTCCTTAGGAGGCCCATTTTAGACCTCAAAATTCCTCTAATGTGCTACTGCTGCTGCTGCTGATGATGGTGATGATGATTGTTACAGAGAGAAACTTCCTATGGATTGGAGTGTACCACAACAGATAAATAAACCGTAGAAATCAATCCCTTCCCAATATGCAATAGAAATAAAAAATCAAACACTAAAGGATCTCAAATCATACCTTATTTCGGATAGTTGAAGTAGATCCCTGTTTATATTTTTCCAATATCACTTGCTTTAGCAATTCACTCTCAACAACAGTAAACAAGGACAACATTCAATATAATATAGTGTTAGGCCTACTCTAGCATATATAATCAATAATGTATAAGAAATTAAACACATCCATGGATTCCATATTCATCTAAATGCACATCATTGGACATGAAAATATATTTCTATTAGTAAAATTAGAGATTACACAAGTTACAACCTCTATCGGCACGTCTACAAACCGAAGAAACTGAGTCCTCCACCTAGGCCTCTAGCACCTAGATCCTCCATCTCTCGATAGCAATCTCACAAGAAAAGGCTTGTTTGGTAAGAACACAAAGTGATCCAAAGGGACAAAGGGATGAAAAATAAAGTATAAGAAAGCTACGAAAACAATGGACTATAGTTTTCTTGCTCTTCAATTCCTCCTCTTCAATCTATCCAAGAGGTTCCTTATATCGCACTCCAAAGGGATAGTGGAGGGTCAAATCCGAGCGATCTCGAGGCATATGGAGGCCAAGAGACAAGTGATTCAGATACACATCAAGAAAAAATCCAAAAATATTTGGACTTATTCACACATCCCGATGTATGCGGGTTTAAGGTCAATATCCACGTATATATGCGAGAAAGGTATTAAAAGTCACGTACAACAAATAACAGGTGTTTTTAGGGATGATATTGGAAACATCAAAGGTACAATATTGGTCCATGGGGTCCAAAGAGTGTGCAGAGGGATAGGGAAGGCCATAAATGTGTGATCAACCATGTGTGGTAAAGTTAGTTGTAACAATGGTGACGCTGAGGATGATGGTGATGATAATCATAGGTCAATGATGATGATGATGACGACGATGATGATGATGTCGATGATGATGGTGATGGTGATGGTGATGGTGAGGGTGATGATGATGATGATTCTTTTGATGATGACAATGAGGATGATGATTATGACGAGGATGATTATGATGATGATGAGGATGAGGTTTATGAAGATGATGAGGATGATGATGATGGTGACGAGGATGATGATGATGGCGACCAGGATGAGGATGATGGAGATGAGAATGATGATGACGATGACGAGGATGATGATGATGATGATGGTGATGATGATGATGATGATGGTGATGATGACGACAACGATGATGATGATGACAATTATGCCAATGATGATGATGATGGCGATGATGATGATGATGATGGTGATGACGACGACAACGATGATGATGATGACAATGATGCTAATGATGATGTTGATGATGATATTGATGATGATGATGATGACGATGATGACCATGATGATGATGATAATAGTGACGATGAGGATGAGGATGATGCTGATGGCAATGAGGATGATGGTGACGTCGATGTTGATGATGGTGTTGTTGTTGATGATGATGATGATGACGATGATAATGTTGCTGATGATGATGATGACGATGACGACGACGACAATGATGATGACGAGGATGACGACGACGACAATGATGATGACGAGGATGACAAGGATGATGACGATGATGACAATGATGATGTTGATGATGATATTTGTGATAATAATGATGATGATGATGATGATGATGACGACGATGAATATGATGATGATAAAAATAGAGATGATGAGGAAGAGGATGATGAGGATGAGGATGATGACGATGGTGATGATATAAACATAAAGTAAATAGAAAGTGGTGCAAACAACAACAAACCATTATGTAAAAAGAAAACTTTAAGCACCTAAAGTTCCTTTTTCATGGTCATAATAATATTAAGTTTATTATAGTGTGATATAACAAATTAGCACATACTGCATCGCATCATCAAGGAATAAACCTCACCACACACATAGGAACATAGTTGGGCCACAAGGTTTGTTGATTTACAATTATTTTCAAGGCTTATTTTCCTTGAAGATTAAGTACTTTTGGCTATGAGAATTATCTATGGGACTACTATGTGTGACAAAATTGAGAGTTATAATTTAAGTTCCATGACCCAATATTTATGGTCAATGGTCATTTAAGATGTCAAAACGAAACAAAAATTTCTAATGTTCTAAAACTAGAAATATAATGTGCTAATCCATTATAAGGACAAATTTTATCTAAATTTTTATTCTCATAATAGTTAGAATTAATAAGCACAAAATAATAAAAAATATATACAGATTTGTTTTATCATTAATGTATGTAATCCCCATAAAAATGTATTAGTTTAAAGGGTCTTTCTTCTAAATCCTAATATGAGGGTGGATGTTCTTCCTAATGTAACAAGTTATGCCTGTAATGCTTAGTTGATAGGATCTCAATATGTGGAAGTGTGGGAATTCCCCCATAAAAATAAAACATTAATTGAAAGAACAAGGAGTCTAAATGTCGCCCCCCTTGAGTTTTTATCGAAACTCGACGAAATTTTTTGTTTTATCTATATATTTTTGTTTTGAATAAATAAATGGATTCACCGCTCTTGAATACACACATGGCACTCATATTAAGCAAGTTTAAACATTGTTCGTTCTGATTGTAAATGTTTTTGTTTGATCTAGTCAAAATCATTCCCAAAAAGTATATCAAGAATTGGATAAATCAACCAACAAAATAATTTGTACCAACCAACAAAGGAAAAATGGTACCAACTAACGAAATAAATGAAAATACTAAATATTGAAAAATCACAAATTCAAGAAATTTGAGTGAAGATGACGAATTCATGGCTAGTATGTGAAAAATAGATAAACAGGGGAAAAGGGAGATTTTGCATGAGAACAAAGCGTCGGGTTGTGGCATAAATGGAGATTTTGAAGATCATTGTTGTTGAACCCCTCCCTCATATTAATTATAAAACCATGCTAATAAAATTGGTATGCAATCCATTCAAAGCATGGGAGCATTCTAGATAGTTGGTAATGTGCTTTATCAATTTCACCAAGTTAATGTGCTCTAGATGGAGATTATGTAACGTTATTTGTAACAAATTCCCTTATTCTTTAATATGACCAGGAAATGCATAAGTTTGTTTTGTTGCTAGGCCAAGAATGTTAGATTGTCCTCTCATCCATTTTGAATCTATTTTGGATAAATTATAAATGGATTCCATTGGATTAACTATGATATAATATATGATGTAGCGTTGAAATTTCCATTTAACGTGCATCATTATATCCATAAACACACCCACACATAGTAGAGAAAGACATTATTTATTTTCTACTGAGTATTAGTGAAGTTTTAATAAGAAACCACTTCGAAGCTTTTGAAGATGAGCTTCAAGTTGGTCCATTGTTCAAATTCGTCAGTCAAGTGTTGGATAATGACAACTCATTTTAAGTTACCACGTAGTCCTTGCAAATATCCCCATCTCTTATTATTGAGCATATCCTAATAATATTCCTATTTATATAGCTCTCCATGTCAATCACATAAGTGAGGCATCCCCTCCGTTATTTTATCTTTGAAAAACCTTTGAATAAGGCAATTTATGATAACATACTTTTACCTTAACAATGCTTTGTTCATCAAGACCCTTTTTGTTATCACCTTGTTGGCCTCTTAATTACACATAATGAAAATTATAGTTGATAGATGCTTGGAAATGGCTGTCAATACATTCAATTATTTAGACAATAGTAGATAACATCAATCGTTATTTCAACAATGAACATAAATGAAGGAAACAAAGGTCAATATTGAGCATACATTGATATCGTTATTATGAATTTCGTACAACATTCCTTTTAAATTCCCAGCCATAACATCAAACTTAATTTTTTAATTTTTAATTTGATTTATAATTTCCTAATAGTTTGGTTTACTGCACATGTCTCCATTTATGTCCCATGGGTGGGGCAGACCTCTGGCAATTTCATCTTATAACAATTCTTTGAAAAATGCAATCTATGATGTTAGACCTTTTATCTTGTTTAAGGCCCTAATCATCAAGGAGATTTTGTGGAGAAAAATGTTAGATTCCTTGATTAGACATGTCCTATTGGTGACCCCCATGTCCTTCAAATGCCTTTTATTTATGATGTTTAAGTACTTGATTACATTTTCCTGCAATCTTTGGTTTAGACCCAAGTTCTATTTTTGTCCTATTTATTTCAGTATTAGTTGTGGTGGCCAACTCTATCTCTTCCTGTATCATTTCAAAACTCTATTCTTTTGTTATTTTCTCCCACACTATTTACTTTTATCTTTTCAGGGGGGATTTCCCCACCAATTCTAGCTCTAATATGTAAATATGATCTTTTAGACAATCTCTCTGCTTTTCCATATTATCAATGACATATTCCTTTTCTTTTACAAAAATATCAAGATCCATGATCTTACTTCCTGTTATAGCTGATTTCACCACTCCAGGTGAATCACACTTTGTATGGCCTTCCCTTGTCCTGCTGCAGACTCCTTAGACCCCATGGACCATTTTTTGTCCTTTGATGTTTCCTTGACCATCCCTAAAAACATCAGAAAAATGATACATGCGACTTTTAAACCTATAAGCGCATATATACGCGGGTTTGACCACTAAAACTGTGTACATCGGGATTCGTACAAAATCCAAATCCTTTTGGAGTTTTCCTTGACATGGATCCGACTCATTTGACTCCTAGCCTTCCATATGCCTTGAGATCGCTTGGATTTGACCTTTCATTACCCCTTTGAAAAGATATATAAGGAACCCCTTGGTACAAAGAAACTATAGTCCATTGTTTCCAGAACTTATGCTTGAGTTTGCATCCCTTTGTCCCTTTGAGCACTTTTATGTTCTTCCCAAGCTTGCCTTTTGCTTGTGAGCTTGCTATCTAGAGATGGATGATTGAAGTGGTGGAGGCCCAAGTGGGGAATTCAGTTTCTTTGGTTTGTAGACGTGCTGACATAGGTTGTATCTTGTAATCTCTGATTTATATTAATAGAAATATCTTTTCCTGTCCAATAATGTGTGTTTGAATGAATATTTTATCCATTGAATTATGTCAAATGCTTATACATTATTGATTATATATGCTAGAATAGATCTAACACCATAATATATAGAATGATTGTATTGTTTACTTGTTGTTGAGGAAGTAATTTATCAATTGAAGATGAAGTTGGAAAGATCAATGGGGATCTACTTCAACCGTACGGAATAAGGTACGAGGTCTGATCCTTTAGTGTTAGACATTTAATTTCTATTGCATATTGGAAAGGATTGATTTCTGGAGTCAAGCTGTCTTTTGTGGTACCCCAATCCATAGGAATTTCTCTCTGTAATAGAATTGGCGACTCCGCTGGGGAGTTCCTAGTAGTTGTCCTTTGGGGGTTGTTTTATCGGCATTCAATGAATTTGAATTGATCTTTCTCTCTTGTTTCTGTGTCGAGTCTAGGGGATTGTATGCCTAATAGTGTCTGATTGGTGTCAAGTTTGTCTCATCCTATTTGTTTTCCTTGATTTTATGCACCTTTCTTCCTGTACGTGAGTTTTCAACTCAGTCGTGTATACACGCGGGTTTCTCTTTGATTTCCGCGTATACATGCGGGTTTACTGCGAATAGTCATGTATGCCCTTGCTTTTGAATTTTTGGGGAAGTTAAATGGTTGTTGGGTGAAGTTTGATGTTTGCTGAGTCTCCTTTGGCACTGCTTGAGTCTGTTTATACCTCTATTTCTGACTAGAAATGTTTTTTTTAGGCTAATTTTTTTTTTTTTTAAAGAAGGTTCTTGTCATGGAATTTTTGATTTTTTGTTTGAGATTAGTGCATTAGAGTTCTTTTACCTTAGTGATTTGATTGAGTGCTGTTTATGTGTGCTTGCAGAGTCTAGGGGTTGTAGAATCATTCTTTTGCTTTTTGCATCTCATTTTATTTCAAAAAATCCAAAAACATTTGCTTATCATCATGCATTGCATTTTGCATTTTGCATTGTACTTGCACTAGATTTGCTTTGGAGTATTAGTTAGGAATTCATATAGGAAATCTTGCATTCATCATTTGAACAAGAATTGTGCATTTCACGTAGTAGCATACCCTATTTTCATGGACACAATGCATTTGCATTGATTGGTAGGTGTGCATTTTACTTCTTGTTGTGTCATAACACCATTAGTTGCACGACCATATCCCTATTTTGAGTAATAAAGCCAATTAAAATCAACGCTAAATTAAAATGAACTACACTCTTTTGTTTTAAAGGGTGCACCAATAAGCATAGGTTTTAGGATCTTGGAATAGTTCAATGTAAGTCAATTCTCCAAGATCACTAAACAACAACATGTATGTGTCTGTCCAGGTGAGTGTGTGAAATCCTTGGTATAATCAGTGTTTCTCAGGATCCTCCTCTCAAAATGGAGTTAAGCACGAGGGAGTGTGAGCGCTTATTGATTGGGATGACCCCTAGTCTTAACTGAGTAGCACCGGAGATATTTCTAGGATTGTATTCGTATCTGGGGGCTCTTTCGAGAGTTTCGGGCTTTGCTACCCTACCCATATGGTCAATCCCGCCTGCGACTGTCCACCTGAGCATTGATTATATTGAGGTGAGCTTAGTTTCCTTACCTAGGATATTGAGGGGGTACTTTACAGGGGTTATTATGTGGGTGTCCTGGCCAGGTTGGGGTCGGACAGCATAGTCGCTTTACGCATTGAAGCTGAGGGCCACACTAATTGGTCACATACCTCCGCTTGTTATGTATGGGAGTCTCAAGCCTCTCCTAGGTGAGACATAACTGCTTCATTTGGGAGCTCACTTATCTAGCCCTTGTTTGCTTGCATTTGGCTTTAGATTTTATTAGTGATTGCTCTATGCACGATAGTTGGCCTAGGGTAAGTAAATAGAGAGTCTTTTCTACTTTTTGAGTCATTGTGGATTTGGGTGCAGCTCCTCGTCATTCTCATCGTTTAGTAGGAAGTATGCCTTCTACTTCTCCTCCTCCTTTGGGAGAGAGACCTAGACAGTCTAGGAGGAATATTTCGTACATTGATTCACACACCATGGGAGACCATTTAGAAGGTATTCCTGAACCACCTTCTCCCATTCGTGTAGACAATGGGGAGTTTACTCCTACTTACAATCCTTCACCCGACTTGGCTGATTTAGGTCCGGTGATTTTTGAGATAGGAACCATGTAGGATAGACCTATTCACTCTAGGGTTGATTCCCCATTTACGCGTTACCGGTATAGAATGCCGAAAGACGTCGAGACTCATTTTGAATCCGCCATCACTAGCTATGGTAGTTATGGTATGTCTAGTTTTCCTACACATGATTTGGCATTTCATGTTGAATCTAACTTCGAGCCTAACACTATGCCTGGAGGCACTCTCATTCCTTACCATGTGGAGAGGTTTGGGAGCACTAGTCACATTGCACCTTCCATCCCAGTGGTGGAAGTTACATCACATATTCCTCCTAGGTATAGGGTTAGTGATCCTATTAGGATACTAGATCTGAGACGAGAGACGATAGGGAATAGTACGTACTTGATTACTCAGATCCCTTCGTCCTCTATCCCTAGTTCTTCAAATGTTCACCCTCCACCTTATTCACATGGTCCTTCTAGTCGGCACATGGCTACGATTCAGGTTCGTACTGCGGTTACTAGACCGATTGTGTCTCAAGTTTACATACCGCCCATTACTTCTGGAGGTTATGTTCATGCTTCTAGAGGTCATGTTACTACTTCCGGGGCACATGTCCCTACTTTGGTATGTATATTACTACTTTCAGAGCGTATCTTCCTACCTATGGAGTGTCTCATGGGGCATTGCATGTGATGACCTATGGACCCTATTATGGCACGCAGTATGGACAGGGTTATTCACCTTATGGAGGCAGGTATCAATAACCTGCTTACTCTCCTAATTACATATTTGTAGCTCCTACTAGTCAAGGTCCACCACACTATGGTGCTTCCACGCCACCCTATATGGGTCATATCGGAGGAGGGCACTATGGCCAAGGCCATGGTGGTAATCAAACCTATATGAATCAGGGAGCGGTCCATTGACCTCATCATCCCAGACTCCCTTTCCTCGCAATGCTCAATATTCCTGACTTGTCGAGATTGATGAATGATCCTATAGCTCATGACTCGGCTTGGCTGGATGTCCCTACCAAGCTTCCTTCGGACATACCTAAGTTAGAGGGAAAACTGGGAGAGGATCCGAGCAAACACGTTACTATGTTTCACCTATGGTGCTCTTCGAATTCCTTACATCAGGACTCAATCCATTTGAGACTATTTCAACGCACGCTTATAGGGCCTATCGTGAAATGGTATATAGAGTTACCTAGGGGAGCTTTTGCTTTGTTCAATGACCTTGCCATGAATTTTCTTAATCACTTCCAGCTACCGGTGCGTTATGATGTTGGTACTGAACTCTTGTCGTCATTTTGGCAAGATAAAGCCACACATATCTCTGATCACATTCAAGAGTGGCATAGATGGAAGAGGTTAATTAAAGCCTTTATACCACCAGAGTTCCTCCTTGAGCGGTTCCTCAAGTCGTTATTGCCATATATAGTGAAGGATGTTTCTACATCCGGAGTGTAGAATGAGGAACAAGCGATTTTTAGGGCACAGGAACTGGAATTGATCTATGCTCATTCTAGTTTTTTATATGAGATTATTCCCAATGCTCTACGTTCCAGTTTCAACCCCAAAGTCAAACCTAGACCACATGCCGAAGGCATTGTGGGTTGTGTAAGTGCGAAACCCGCGGATTCGGTTGCAAAACAATTTAGTCAATAGTCAATCAACTAATTTACTTTGGGACAAGCTATGACTTCATCTCAACCTGCCCAAATGGTGAGTGTACATTCTGTGCAATCGTCAAACCAGAATGGTAACCAGTAGCCTAGATGGAATAGAAAAAAGGGTAAAAATAATTGTAAGGGTGGGAATAAGAATGAGAATGCTAATAGTAATGACAAGAATGGCCAGAATGCTGGGGGGGACAAGCAAGCTAAATTTAATGTTAAGTTCCCTTGCAAGTTATGTAAGGACGATCACCTCACTTACTTGTTCCCTCGTATTGAGGAAGCTTTGAGATTCTTGGCACAGGGCCCAGCTGTGCTAACAAACTCTTTACCGCACAATCAAAATATGAACTCGAAGTCCCATGACCAGTCTGGTAGTGATCAGGATCCACCGGAGACTAGTGGTCGTGGTTGCATTAACATGGTCCGTGCTGTGAAAGTTGTGACCCGTGCGAAATATTATGGTTCGTCACAACCTAGCCCAGGCAAAGAGATTGATCCACCAGGGTCCCCTTTGCATATTGAGAAACCTATGGATAAACCTGAGACTGCACCTTGCATTCCTAAGGGAGTCCTTAAGCATTAAGGGCATAATCCAAATGTGTGAGCCACCCAGAACTATTCAGTTGTCGAGGATTTGGGCCACACTCCTTGTGCGATGTCTACATTAGAAGTGCTTCAGAGTTGTCCTTCGCAAAGGAAGGCATTTCTTTCTACCCTTGGTGTGAACGATGATGATTCTTCCTCTGTGATCAAATTTGAAACCCTAGGACTTCAGCCTCGCTTGCCCTACTATGTGTCTCTTTTGATTCATGTAGAATGTATTAATATGATTGTCACGCATACTATGATTGATGAGGGAACTGCTGCTTCTGTGATGTCTTTATCCTGCTGGAAGGGTCTGGGTTCCCCTGAGCTGTCTAAATCAGTGACCATGTTAACTACGTTCGATGGGAGATCTTTTAGGCTGCACAACATCCTTCCTTTCCTTAAAGTCTGTTTGGGAGGGAAGACCGTTGCGATAGAGGTCGAGGTGGTTGATGTGCCCCTTGACTACAATCTCTTGCTGGGTAGGAATTGGATGTACAGTATGAAAGCCGTTGCTTCTTCCCTGTTTCATGTTGTATGCTTTCCACATAATAGGAGGATTGTAGCAATTGATCAAACAACATTCAAGAATCCGTCTGTTACCGCATCTTTGGGAGCTTTGATCCCTATCATTGAACATTCTCAGCCGGCAACTGGGAGTGTGGGTGTAGGCATGTATCCATCCCTCATGGGAAGATTTAGTTGTCCTGCACCGATCCTCATGATAGGATCTAGTTCTGATGAGGCTTCGACATGTACGAGATCGGTGTCTTTTCGGATGAGTCATATGGAAGATTATTGGATTCTTCTGGCACCGAGTACTTCGAGTGAGCTCATCGTGACGGACATGCCATTGTCTGCAGCTATGATAGTTTATCAAGCTAATCTCAAGTGTGTTGCAGAGCCTAGTCCTTCCTCTTCGCGGACAGAGGAGGAGGACCCTTATGTGCTGCCGGCATGGGAAGTACAGTCTTCTCATGCACATGACTGCCTTGATATGGTTTTCCCTTCAGATGAAGTGATTATCGAGGCTATGTTGGGAGTTGAGCCACCATGGGAGGAGCTCCAACATAGATCATACTTTCTTCCAGAGCTTGACCACTTGGAGCGTGAGGATTTTAGGGCGGTTCTTAGTCAAAGAGTTGGTAGTCCTATGGTTCCATTAAGCTCTCCTAGTCCGATGGCTGATGAAAACATGGCAAACATATCTTCAATGATTCCTATCAACATCTCTCGCAATCCTGGCATGATAGAGAATGTCTATATTGAGGCAGAATGTTCCCATGCTGAGATTCTTGAATACACCGAGCTATTTAATGAATTATGTGATATTTTTGCTTGGTCTTACGATGAGATGCCAGGTATTGACCCTCGTATTGTCAAGCATGAGATTAAGACTTACCCCAACGCTAAGCCTGTTCAACAACATTTACATGCAGTGAATCCTAGGAAAGCACCCGCCATTAAGGCAGAGATAGAGAAGCTGTTGAAAGCCGGTTTCATCTATCTCGTTCCCTTGACGGAGTGGGTTTCAAACCCCGTTCCAGTGGATAAGAAATAGGGAGAAAACTGCATATGTACTGATTTCTGTGATTTGAATCATGCATGTCCTAAGGAAAACTTCCCCACACCATTTATTGATTAGATTTTGGATGAGTGTGTAGGTAGCGAGGTGTTCTCCTTCATGGATGGATTTTCTGGATATAATCAGATACAGATTAAACTCGAGGACCAACATAAGACTACACTTATCTGTCCTTGGGGAACATTTGCATATCAGAAAATGCCTTTTGGCCTTAAAAATGCCAGAGCTACATTTTAGTGGGCGATGACCTTGATCTTCCACGATCTCAAGTCAATTATCGAAGTATTTTTGGATGACCTCACTACTCATTCTCGTATGAGAATGCGTCATCCCTATCACTTGAGATTGGTATTCAAAATATGTTGGCATTATTCGGTTAGATTAAATCCTCATAAGTGCATCTTTTGTGTGAAGTCAGGTCATTTGTTAGGATTCATCATTTCTAAAGAGGGTATAAGAGTTGACCCTTTGAAGGTTGAGGCAATACTTCGGTTGTCTCCCTTGAAGAATATCCGTCATCTTCAATGTTTGCAAGGCATGGAAGAATTCTTACGAAGATTTGTTGTCAAGTTTTCCAATTTGAATAGAGGCTTCATGTGTCTCTTGAAGAAGGAAACCCCCTTTTATTGGGATGAGCAAGCCCAAGAGTCCTTCGATGCACTCAAGTGAGCCCTAGCATCGGCCCTGGTGATTAGTCCCCCATACTATAGCCATGGTTTTCTATTATATGTGGTCGTGTCATTAGAGATGATTGGTATGGTTTTAGTTCAAGAGGATGAGGAGGTCCAAGAGCATGTCAT
The DNA here is from genome assembly GCA_001517045.1 of Pseudotsuga menziesii. Taxonomy (NCBI): domain Eukaryota; kingdom Viridiplantae; phylum Streptophyta; class Pinopsida; order Pinales; family Pinaceae; genus Pseudotsuga; species Pseudotsuga menziesii. The sequence continues at coordinate 332,281 of LPNX010247840.1, read as the reverse complement.
ATATTATTTGAGCCGGAACCTTATTGATGCAGAGATTCATTATTCTCATTTCAAGAATCTTTCTTTAGCTACCATACATGCGGTTCAGCAATTGAGACATTATATTTTCCTTTGCCAGACCTTGGTTGTAGCCCATGTTAATTCATTTCAATTCGTCCTCACTCGAAGGATGATTGGGGAAAATATAATAAATGGATTGTCATTCTACAAGCATTTGATCTCGAGTTTGTTTCGGCAAAATCGAAGAAGTCTTTAATTTTTACAAAGCTTATATCGAATTTCATGAGTGAGGCCGAGGAGTTGGTTTGTGAAGATATGTTTGTCAATGAACACATCTTCTTAATCTCAACATTAGACCCATGGTATGGGGATATCATAATATATTTACAAACATTGAAGACCCCTACTCACCTCTTGGGAGATGAACGACGACGATTACGTCACGTTTTTAAGAACTACCTCATAGTGGATAACACTTTCTACCACTGTGGGGTAGAATCCATTTTACGATGTTGTTTAACTCATGAAGAGGCTGAGGTAGTGTTGAATGATTTCCACAGGGGGGAAAGTGGTGGTCATTATCTGGGCTTTCTACAACTCAAAATATTTTAAGAGCGGGTTATTTCTGGCCGTCGATCTTTAAGGATTGCGTTGATGCAGTTAAGAGGTGCCACCCTTTCCAGGTGTTCACACGTAATATGCACTCAAAACCTGCCCTGCTACATCCCATTATCACCGCTGGTCCCTTCACTAAGTGGGTGCTTGATTTTATGGATTGCAACCCAGCTTTGGCTGGGGGGCACCATCATATTATAGTGGCTGTTGATTACTTCACAAAATGGGCTGAGGCTATGCCTATAGTAAAATCCGATGGTGAGACAGCCGACCAATTTTTATTCAACAAAACTATTACTCGGTTCAGGATTTCGAAAGATCTTGTCACTGACCATGGCTTGCACTTTTAGAACCGTATGATGGAAGAGTTGGCATCGAAGTTAGGGTATAAGCAAGAGCATTCCTCTTCTTATTACCCTTAAGTGAATGGACAGGTAGAGGCAGTGAATAAATCACTCAAATCCATTCTCCAATGAATCATTGTGCAAAGCAAGAACAATTGGCACATCATGTTATATCCTGCTTTGTGGGAATATCAAACCGCTGTTAAGACCGCCATTGGTTTTTCTCCATATCAACTTGTACATGGAGTGGAGTTGATATTGCTGGTTGAATGTGAGATTCCTTCTTTGAATCTAGCTATAGAATTCTTATTGGACAATTCACCATTAGGGGAGCATTTGGTTCACCTTGAGCAACTTGATGAGTAGCGTCGAGATGACCTGGTGGCTCTAGAATTTAATAAACGTCGCATAAAGGCCCAATACGATAATTCTATCTGTCCAAGGGCATTTAGTGAAGGAGACTTGTTCCTTTTGTGGAATCAACTGAAAGAACCCTTGGGGGCAGGTAAATTTAATCCTATGTGGCGTGGTCCTTACGTGGTCAACCATTTGTTAGAGAAGGGTGCGTATGAGTTAGTGGATTATGAAGGAACGTCCTTGGTAGAGCCTAGAAATGGGCTCTATCTCAAGAAATACTATGCATGATCTTCAACCAAGGCTGCTTTATGTATATTATTGTACAGCTTTTCATAGTTAGGTCTTTTTCTTATCGTGATCGGGTTTATGATTAGTTTCCGTTTCTTTTGGCAGATGTCAATGGAATCTTCCACCTACATAGGATTCACGGATGGTGCAAGCCATCACATTCAACACTCAGCCTCTGCTGCTTGGGTGATTTATACTCCTATGGGTCATTTACTATCTTCAGGAGGCGTATATCTATAGCCATCTTCCAACAATGTTACTGAATATAGTGCCATTATCGAGCTTCTACGGGATGCCATTTCAAATGGCATTCTCTCTCTTGAGGTAAGTCTTGATTCAAAGTTAGTAGTGTCACAGCTCAATGGTTTGTACCATGTTAGAGATCTGACGTTATTGAGAAGATTCTTACATGTGAGATTGTTAGAACAACAATTTGACAATATAACATATATACACATTCCAAGAAATAATAATCAAGTTGCTGAGTCATATTCTAACTACGTGTTAGATTGGCATTTGTTTCATTCACAATAAATTAATCACAAACACAATTTTTACACATGTAAATAAATAAACTGATCACATAAAATGTTTTATATATACATCCAAAATGTGATAATACATATTGTCATGATACAAAAATGGGGCATTCAAGCCACCAACATATAATACATGGTAGTACAAAATGTATACACTCCTAGGTGTCTAATCCTGTGGAGGAAGAAGAGGGTTGTGATCATGGAAGGTCACTACGGCTCTAGCTAGCCATCGGAATAATTGCACCCATGCACGTGGTACACCCACCACCTTCTGCTGCATAGCCTCAGGCAGGTCCTCAACTTGTGCCATGGGAACCCTATGTGTCAGTCTCACAAAATTGGTATGAATGCTCTAGAGCATCTGCTCCACATCCACACCAGTGATGTCATCTCCTCTTCCCCTCTGTCTATGACGAGGGAAGCCTTCTGGCCATCGTGGTCCCACATCTGCACACAAATGGTAGATGTCACTATGTATAATCAAGAAAACACAAAAAAATTAAATAACTCAAAAAATTTAAAAAGAGAGGCTCAAGATTCATTACATATATCGCCATATGCCGATCCTAGTGGTAGCGGCATGTCCAGGTCCCCCCGAAAATCTATCCCTGCATAGGGGTAGTCATCGATGGAAATTATCTGTCGTCACCACCACAGAAAGAAGTCAGCTAGATATGGGTTGGCCACCCTACCACCCCCCAGTATGCGCATAGCATCTGCCCAATGCCATTGGGCCGGATCTGGAACCCCGTGGATAGGAATGTCCACTCTGGGATTCAATCTTGGAACACGCTCGAAGAAAAACGTGCTCAAAATACTGCTGAACCCAAAGTTTCACACTCTACCTACCTTACACTCACTGAGCTGATGTTTCATGTTGCTCAGTAGTGTAGTGCTCCAATCATAAATCATGGTTCTCATGCACTCCACTGCATAGAACATCAGAGGCCATGAGGCCTGGTGGAGTGATGCCAAGCCTGCTATCCTGCCCAATGTCAATAGTATGGCCTTTAGGCCCAGCACCTATATAGCGTTGGTAGGGACCTGACTCCCCACCTTCTCTGTGTCTGGATAGTAGTACACCACAATGTACTCGTCGATAGTTAGGCCACATCCTGTCCCACCACGGGAACGAAGGTTCACCACTTCCTCTCATCTAGATAGCCCAGTAATGAAGTATATGTCCTCCACCTCTATGGTGAGGGACATCCCATCTATCTGGAAGGACTCCGAGTCTAGATCCCAATAATCCACCAACATCTGTAATAGTCTTGTTTTTTCCCTCAAACCAGCAAGACACCAAAACTTGTAGATTTCACATGCACGTAGAGCTTGTTGAGCCATTCGATCGGCCCTTACTGCTTCCTCTACCTCACCATGTTCACGCTCTCTCCACTCTAGGACCATCCTACACAAGAAATTGCAAATTTTCCCATTAGATTATTGAAAAAACCTTATGCGTGGCCTCATATGCGACTGTTTTCAAAACAACCACGTATGTACGCGGATTTGAGGGTATTTTCCATGTATATCCAGCCCTATACGCGGAAAAAAGATCAATTTCCATGTGGGTTGCAGCGCTCATTTTAGGTTGGCCTAGAAAGCTTAATTGACCATGGAATTTCATGAAAATTGCATCAAAAAGAAAGAGAAGAGCATGGGTAAATACCTAGAAGAAACGGTAGTGGATTCCACCGGCTGGATCTCCTGGAATTCGCTGTTGAAAATCAGAGCTCAAATGGGTAAAAGTTTCAAATGTTTTATAATATTTTGAATTGTTTACTATTTATAGAAAATTTTCAAATATTTGAAAATTTTTACCCCCTTTCCTATAGTTTCAACATTTTCTAACCATTTTGGACCGTTTTTGACATAATTCATGTTGTAGAGGACCTTTTTTAAGTGTTGTTTCAGCCGTTGGATTGACCTGTTCATGCCGATCTCAGGTATCATGTCTAAACTAGCATATAGGTTAGGTTTCATCACCATTTTCATTTTTCATAGCCTTATGACCATATCATCATGACCTTAGGTATGAACCCACTCTGTTATGTCACGGAACCTTCTTGTTGTTTTAGAAGTGGCATGATACGAGTGGTAGAGCTTCACCTTACATGGGTACCCTAGTTAGCGCCTTATTTGCATTTGGTTCCCATGTCGATGTTTTCTCTTTCAGGGTGTGGGAGTCCATTGTATAGTACTGCCATGACATTTCGCAAGAGCCTCATACTCCTCTTGATATTTTGCTGGCTTGTTTCCCTCAGGACTCCCTCATGTCAAGTTGTGAATGCATTATCATGAGCTTTGCCTGCCTTATTGAGCTTTATGCCATCTCCCCTGACATTGTGTTTCAGCCATATAGCCTGAGCTTGTCTCATGTCTAGCCATGCAAGGCCATTTTTTTATATCCTTTGTAGCTTGTTTCCCTTTTTACCGGGAGGGGATTTTCCCCCGAGTGTCGATATCCTACACATGTATCCTTGCATTGAGCATAGGTATGTTCCACTGCTTGGAACTAGTTTGTTTTCCCTTATGACACTCGTCTCCTCCTAGTCTGTAACTATAAATCCATTTTATTCTTTTTCAAGATTTTTAAATAATTGAAAAAGTCTGAAAAAATTAAAAAAAACAAAAAGCTGGACAAGGAAAGATGTTATCTATGGCAGCTGTCGAGTTGTGTTACCTTCGAACAAAGCACTGTATATCACATCCATTGGTTGGGTTATAGTTTGAATTTAGGAGCTGTACTTGTTTATCTAAGTTTATCTCCATTGACTAGTTAAGCTTCCAGTCCCTATGGAGCCTCTGTCGATGCCTCTTGTGTTGCATAGATGTTCGAGTTTGTATATCGAGTCTATGCTGCCTTTATTCAGTCACCATACACTGTTATGCTTTTGTTCGAAGGAAGTTGAAGCTTGAGTCGGCCATTCCTCAGTTCTCTTGACTTTGCATGTCGGCCATTCCCAGTACAGTTACTAGTTTGTGCACCTTATGATCAAGTCCTTCAACATTATACAACTTTGCTGAGTACCTCATGTTAGATGATGGGGGATGCCTTAATGCCCTCCTTCCAATGGATTTCATCCCATTGACTTCAGATCATTTATTCTGGGATTGGAATCTAGAGTCATTTTTGAGTCCCTTGAGACTTGCAATCATCAATGGCAGGTTCTCTCACCATCAACAGTCTTTGGGAATACATCAATGTCCCCTGATCGATGGATCCTCTCCAGTGTTCGACCTCAACACATTTATTCACACTTGTTAGTTTGCACTCTAGTACCTTGATTCCCATTTTCATCATCGGTGGGTGATCTCACATCTATTAACAGTATACATTAATGATCGGTAATCAGACGATGGACTACTATGTTCAACCGTGACCCCTCTATTCGCATAGTAGGACATGTACTTGTAGTGTTTTGTGTAGAAGACTCTCCAGATTGGTGGCATCTCTTATATGCTACCTTCTTGATTGTGCCAATGTTCATGAGATTTTAGCTCTCGTGACTTGATTCCAGTATATGTCAGATATTTCCAGCCACTATGGATATTTTTGATCTGTTATATATCTTTAGCCATTATGGAGATCATGGTCCTTTGTATATCTTCATCATAGAGATTCTGATCTATGTATATTGTATGTGGCGATGACCACTTATGTGATATCTTGTATCATGCCTATTCATGGCCATTGTACTCTTATGTATCTGGGACTGCTATATGTATTTGCAGTTATTTGCAGAGTTGTATTATTGTACTATACTGATTGGGTGGCTAGTCTTCCATTTGGGATCCTTCATCACTCCACTTCTGGGATGGACTTATAATGTATTTCGGCAATCGTATGACCCCTCTGACCTCACACATTATGGGGCATATGTTATAGCTGATTTCACCACTCCAGGTGAATCACACTTTGTATGGCCTTCCCCTTGTCCCGCTGCAGACTCCTTAGACCCCATGGACCATTTTTTGTCCTTTGATGTTTCCTTGACCATCCCTAAAAACATGAGAAAAATGATACATGCGACTTTTAAACCTATAAGCGTGTATATACGCAGGTTTGACCACTAAAAATGCGTATATCGTGATGTGTACAAAATCAAAATCCTTTTGGAGTTTTCCTTGACATGGATCCAACTCATTTGACTCCTAGCCTTCCATATGCCTTGAGATCGCTTAGATTCAACCTTTCATTATCCCTTTGAAAAGCTATATAAGGAACCCCTTGGTACATTGAAGGCATAAGAGAGAATTGAGAGCAAAGACATTATAGTCCATTGTTGCCAGAACTTATGCTTGAGTCTGCATCCCTTTGTCCCTTCGAGCACTTTTGTGTTCTTCCCGAGCTTGCCTTTTTATTGTGAGCTTGCTATCTGAGATGGAGGATTGAAGTGGTGGAGGCCCAAGTGGGGGATTTAGTTTCTTTGGTTCGCAGACATGCCGACAGAGGTTGTATCTTGTAATCTCTGATTTATATTAATAGAAATATCTTTTCCTGTCCAATAATGTGTGTTTGAATGAATATTTTATCCATTGAATTATGTCAAATGCTTATACATTATTGATTATATATCCTAGAATAGATCTAACACCATGATATATAGAATTCTTGTATTGTTTACTTGTTGTTGAGGAAGTAATCTATCAATTCAAGCTGAAGTTGGAAAGCTCAATGGGGATCTACTTCAACCATCCAGAATAAGGTATGAGGTCTGATCCTTTAGTGTTAGACATTTAATTTCTATTGCATATTGGAAAGGATTGATTTCTGGAGTCAAGTTGTCTCTTGTCGTATGCCAAGCCATAGGAATTTCTCTCCGTAACACTTCCATCCATTGATTTCTCTGGCAGGGAATATTCCTCAATATATCCAATGGTTTGGTTTGTTCGAGCATGCTCTGGTTGGTTTGTGGGAACTTGTTCTAGCTCTCCTATTGACTGAGGGATTTATTGAATTGAACTAGATGAGGGACTGTTTTCTCCGATAAGGATGTTTGTCTCAATTTCATTGCGAAAATATTTAACATTAGATCATTCACCTTCATCATATATGCCTCCATTTGAGCTTTGTAGTGTAGCATGTTCTCATTTATCTTATCTTTCTCATTCTGTAAAGCGATTAGTTCAGGGATCTATACATTCTCTACACATTTTGATGATGCTAATGATGATGATGGTGATGATGATGTCGATGATAATGATGATGATGATAATGATGGTGATGATGATGATGATGATGATGCTAATGATGATGACGATGAGGATGATGATGAGGATGATGGTGATGATGATCACAGGTTAATGATGATGATGATGATGATTATATGATGATGATGATGACGATGATATGATGATGATGATGATGATGATGACGACGATGAGGATGATGGTGATGAGGATGACAATGATGATGATGGTGATAGTGATGATAATGATGATGGTGTCGATGATGATGATGATGATGATGATGATGCTAATGATGATGATGATGATCATGAGGATGATGGTTATGATGATGGACATGATGCTGCTGCTGTTGATGATGCGAATGATGTAGAAGATGATAATGATGATGATGATGATGGCGATGATGATGATGATGATGCTAATGATGATGATGGTGATGATGATGTTGATGGTGATGATGAGGATGATGATTATGATGGTGAGGATGATGATGATGGTGATGATGATCATAGGTCAATTATGATGATGATGATGTCAATGATGACGATGGTGATGATGGTGATGATGTTTATGATGATGACAATGAGGATGATGATGATGAGGATGAGGATGATGCGGATGATAAGGATGATGATGATGGCGATGAGAATGAGGATGATGATGATGGAAACAAGGATGATGATGATGGTGATGATGATGATGATGCTAATGATGATGAAAATGAAGATGATGATGATGAGGATGAGGATGAGGATGAGGATGATGAGGATGATGAGGATGATGATGATGGCGATGAGGATGATGATGACGGTGATGAGGATGATGATGATGGTGACGAGGATGATGATGATGCTAATGATGATGATGATGATTATGGGGATGATGATGATGATGATGATGATGACAATGATGAGGATGATGATGACGATGATGCTAATGATGATGTCGATGATGATACTGATGACAATAATGATGATGATGATGATGATAATGATGACTATGATGAATATGATGATGATTATAATAGTGATGATGAGGATGAGGATGATGATGATGATGATGGAAATGAGGATGATGATGATGGCAATGAGGATGATGATGATGGCGACGAGGAGGATGATGATGATGCTAATGATGGTGTCGATGATGATGATGATGATGATGATGATGATGATGATGATGATGGTGGTGATGATGATGATGATGATGATGATGATGATGATGATGAGGATGATGATGACGATGAAGATGATGATAATGATGATGTTTATTATGATATTGATGATGATGATGATGATGACGATAATGACGACGATGACTATGATGATGATAATAACAGTGAAGATAAGGATGAGGATGATGGTGATGGGGATGATGATGATGGCAATGAGGATGAGGATGATGATGATGGAATCAAGGATGACGATGATGGCGATGATGATGATGGTGATGGCGACGAGGATGATCATGATGATGTTAATGATGATGTCAAGTATGATGATGATGATGATGGAGATGATGACGATAATGATGATGATGATGGGATGATGATGATGATGATGCTAATGATAATGTTGATGATGATATTGATGATAATAATGATGATGATGATATCATGATGATGGCGGTGATGAAGATGATGACTATGATGATGATAAAAACAGTGATGGTGAGGAAGAGGATGATGAGGATGAGGATGAGGATGAGGATGAGGATGATTACAATGATACAAACATAAATTAAATGGAAAGTGGTGTAAAGGACAACACACCATTGTGTAAAAAAGAAAAATTTAAGCACCTAAAGTTATTTTGTCATGGTCATAAGAATATTAAGTTTATTATAGTGTGATATAACACATTAGCACATATTGCATCGCATCATCAAGGAATCAACCTCACCACACACATAGGAACATAGTTGGGCCACAAGGGTTGTTGATTTACAAGTATTTTCAAGGTTTATTTTTCTTCAAGATTAAGTGCTTTTGGCTATGAGAATTATCTATGGGACTAATATGTGTGACAAAATTGAGAGTTACAATTTAAGGTCTATGACCCAATATTTATGGTCAATGGTCATTTAAGATGTCAAAGCCAAACAAAAATTTCTAATGTTCTAAAACTAGAAATATGATGTTATAAGCCATTATAAGGACAAGTTTAATCTAAATTGTTATTCTCGTAAGAGTTAGAATTAATAAACACAAAATAATAAAAAATCTATACATATTTTTTTTATCAATAATGTCTGTAATCCCCATAAAAATGGATTAGTTTAAATGGTCTTTCTTCTAAATCCTAATACGAGGGGAGATGTTCTTCCTATTGTAACAAGTCATGCCTCTAATGCTCAATTGATAAGATCTCAATATGTGCAAGTGTGGTAATTTCTCCATACAAAGGAGTGGATACAAAGGTTTTTATGGGTATTGATCTTATAGGAGAGGGATTTTATCTTATAACTAGAAGTGATTAGTGAGGGTTGTGAGCCCATGTGACCCCTAATCTCTAATATATATAACCCTTATCTATCCCTAACACTTATATTAACCTATAATATAACCCACTTAGTATAATCCTTAATATGTATAACCTCAAAATTTTATTACTCGTTCATAACCCTTAAATCTTATAACTCTTGACACTTAGCCATTATAAACTCCAACATATCTATTATAATTCTAATAATTAACCCATTTAGCTCATAAACCTTTAAACCCTTAACACATATGACTCTCGACACAAATAATCTCTAACCCCTATTTGTCACAGCTTGTTTACCCCTACAATCACCCACGTTAATAACCATTATGACCCATAACCAATGTACCACTAATAGAAACTCTATAACCCCTAATATATGATTTTGATAACACATATTACCTATAACCCCTAATGTAACTACTAATTATTAAAACGTGTAAGTCATATAAATTCTAACATTTAAAACATCTAGAATGTAGCAATTTAATAAACCCCTTATTTCTAACTCTAGATTTACATCCTCCAATTCCTATCCCATATAAGAACTTCACTCCTATAAGACCACATTCTTAATTCATATAAGATATTTACACTAATACATATAAATTTATAACTCTAATCCTTGAAGATGATTTTTCACAACACCTAACTCTTATAACCATCAGCACTACCTGTTACGGAGAGAAATTCCTATGGCTTGGGGTACCAGAACAGACAGCTTTGACTCCAGAAATCAATCATTCCCAATATGCAATAGAAATAAAATGTCTAACACTAAAGGATCAGACCTCGTACCTTATTCTGGACGGTTGAAGTAGATCCCCGTTGAGATTTCCAATCTTCAGCTTGAATTGATAGAATACTTCCTCAACCACAAGTAAACAATACAAGCATACTATATATCATGGTGTTAGATCTATTCTAGCATATATAATCAATAATGTAAAATCATTTGACATATTCCAATGGATACAATATTCAATAAAATACTCATCATTGGACAGGAAAAGATATTTCTATTAATATAAATCAGAGATTACAAGATAGATACAACCTCTGACGACACGTTTGCAAACCGAATAAATTGAATCCCCCACTTGGGCGTCCACCACCTCAATCTTCCATCTCTCGGTAGCAAGCTTACTAGAAAAAGGAAAGCTTGGGAAGAACACAAAAGTGCTCCAAGGGACAAAGGGATGCAGACTCAAGTATAAATTACGGCAACAATGGACTATAATTTCTTTTCTCTCAATCTCTCTATATGCCTTCAATGTACCAAGGGGTTCCTTATATAGCTTCACAAGGGATAATGAAGGGTCGAATCTAAGTGATCTCAAGGCATATGGAAGGCCAAGAGTCGAATGAGTCGGATCCATGTCAAGGAAAACTCCAAAAGGATTTGTATTATGCACACATCTCGATGTATGTGGTTATAGGGGTCAAACCTGCATATGTACGCAGTTATCGGGTCAAAAGCTGTGTATATCACTTTTCATATAGTTTTAGGGATGATCAAGGAAACATCAAAGGATAAAATATGGTCCATGGGGTCTAAAGAGTCTGCAGCGGGACAGGAGAAGGCCATACCAAGTGTGATTCACCTAAAGTGGTGAAATCCGCTATAACAGATGCCCCCTAATGTGTGAGGTCAGAGGGGGCATACGATGGCCAAAATACATTATAACTCCATCCGAGAAGTGGAGTGATGAAGGATCCCAAACGGAAGACCAGCCACCCAATCAACATAGTACAATAATACAACTCTGCATATAACTGCAAGTACATATAGCAGTCCCAGATACATAAGAGTACAATGGCCATGAATAGGTATAATACATGATATCACATATGTGGTCATCACCATGTACAATATACATATATCAAAATATCCATGATGAAGATATACAAAAGGACCATGATCTCCATAATGGCTGAAGATATACAATAGATCAAGATCTCCATAGTGCTTGGAAATATCTGACATACACTGGTATTAAGTCATGAGAGCTGAAATCTCATGAACACTGGAACGATCAAGGAGGTAGCATATAAGAGATGCCACAAGTATGGAAAGTATTCTACAGAAACCGCTACGAGTACAAGTCCTACTATGTGAATAGAGGTGTCGAGGTCGAACATAGTAGTCCATCGTCTAATTACCGGTCATTGATGTATACCGTTAACAGATGCGAGATTACCCAGTGATAATGAAAATGGGAATCAAGGTACAAGAGTGCAAACTAAGAAGTGTGAATAAATGTGTTGAGGTCAAACACTTGAGACGATCCATCGATCAGGGGACATTGATGTATTCCCAAGAAACTGTCGATGGCGAGAGAACCTGCCACTGATGATTGCAAGTCTCAAGGAACTCAACAGGACTCTAGATTCCAATCCTAGAATAAATGATCTGAAGTCGATGGGATTAAATCCGCTGGAAGGAGGGAATTAAGGCATCCCCCATCATCCAACACGAGGTACTCAACAAAGCTATCTAATGCGGAAGGACTCGATCATAAGGTGCATGAACCATTAACTGTATCGGGAATGGCGATATGCAAAGTCAAGATAACTGAGGAATGGCCGACACCGGTTTCAACTACCTTTGAACAAGAGCATAATGGCGTATGGTGACTGAATGAAGGTAGCATAGAATTGATATACAAACTGGGACATCTCTGTGACACAGGAGGCATCAACAGAGGCTTCATAGGGACTGGAAGCTTAACCAGTCGGTGGAGATAAACTCAGATAAACGAGTAAAAATCCTAAAGTCAAACTATAACCCAACCAATGGATGTGATATACAGTGCTCTGTTCGAAGGAGACACGACTCGATAGCTGCCAAAGATAACATCTTTCCTTGTTTGGATTTTTGGTTTTTTTATTTTTTTGGACCTTTTTTAGTTATTTGAAAAGCTTGAAAAAAGAATAAACTAGCTTTATAGTTACAAAATAGGAGGAGACGAGTGTCATAAGGGAAAACAAACTAGTTCCAAGTAGTGGAACATACCTATGCTCAATGCAAGAATACAGGTGTAGGATATCGACACTCGGGGGAAAATCCCCTCCCGGTAAAAAGGGAAACAAGCTACGAAGGATATAAAAATGGATTTGCATGGCTAGACATGAGACAAGATCGGGCTATATGACTGAAACACAATGTCAGGGGAGCCGACATAAATATCAATAAGGCAAGAAAAGCTCATGATAATGCATTCACAACTTGACATAAGGGAGTCCCAAGGAAATGGCCAGCATAAAGTTCAAGAGGAGTATGAAGCTCTTGCTCAAGGACATGGCAAGACTAAAAGGGACTCCAGGATCTAAGAGAGGACTCGCAACATGGGTATCAAATGCAAAAGGGAGCTAACTAGGACACCCATGTATAGGAAAGATCTACTATTCACATATATCACTTCTAATAGCAGCATGAAGGTTCCGTGATACCATAGAATGGGTTCGTACCTAAGGTTAAGATGGAATCATCATACGGAAATGAATAAGTGCAAGCGGATGTGAAATCCTAACCTATATGCCAGTTCAGACATAATACCTGTGATAGGCATGAATGGGTCGAAACCTCGGAGAGAGTGTACAAAAACTGGACCCTACATGACAACCATATTAGTCCAAAACAACCCAAATAGTCAATAAAGAATCCAAACTGTAGGATATAGGGAGGAATGATCATGACAAATTCTCCCAAAGGAAACAATATGGTGAACGATGGGACATAAAAAGGAAAGTAAGGTGTAGACCCAACATTCATGCATCAACTACCACCCCCATGAGGGTGACCACTGGTGTAAAGACCGAGCAAAGGGAATAAAAATCATCCACAAATGGAGTAGAGGATGGAATATGACCATTCACAAATATATGAGCACGGTAAGGGGCTGTGATGCTCCCAAGTCTAACACCAGGGTCCGTACTAGGACCAAGGATAGGTGATGGATACTAGGCATGCTGAAAATAAAAGGACCCAAACTCAAGAGAGCATACATATACTCAAATAACCATGATCCCAAAGGCAAACTAATGCACAAAGAGCACACTCCCAAGAAAATATACAGCCAAAATACAAGCAAACCAAGGGGAGGATATGTGAGCTCCTTAATGCAGCAGGTATGTCTCACCTAGGAGAGGCTCAAAACTCTCATACACTACATGTGGAGGTACGTAACCAATTATTGTGGCCTTCAGATTCAATGCATAAAGCGACTGTGCTGTCTGACCTCTACCTGGCCATGACACTTACAAAATAACCTCTGCAAGTACCCCCTTGATAACCTAGGTAAGGAAACTAAGGTCACCTCAATATAATCAATGCTCAAGCAGACAGTTGCAGGTGGGATTGGCCATATGGGCAGGGTAGCAAATTCTGAGACTCTCAAAAGAGTCCCTATATATGAATACAATCCTGGAAATATCTCTGGTGCTACCCAGTTATGACTAGGGGTCATCCCAATCAATTACCGCTCACATTGCCTCGTGCTTAACTACCAAGGATTTCACACACTCACTTGGAAAGACACCTAGATGTTGTTGTTTAGTGATCTTGGAGAATTGACTTACAATGAACTATTCCAAGATCCTAAAACCTAAGCTTGTTGGTGCACCCTATAAAAGAAAAGAGTGTAATTCATTTTATTTAGCGTTGATTTTAGTTGGATGTAATTACTCAAAGGGAAATGGTCGTGAAACTAATGACATTATGACTCAGTAGTGAAATAAATATGCACACCATAACAAACAATGCTAAGTGCAATCTTTGTCAAATGAAAAATAGGGTATGCCACTACATGAGATGCATAAATATATATTTCTTTATGAATGCCAATGCAATCCTTCCTATATTAAATCCTAAAAACAACTCTCATCCAAGAAATCCAATGCAAGTACCTCCTCAAATCCATATCTAAGATGCAACTAAGAGTGCAAGTACTTTGTATTTTTCAATATAAAAGAATGAAAAATGCAAATTAAAGTCATCTAAAACTCTCATTCTCTACAGCAAGTATAAAAGACAAGCCCAGCAAGACACCAAGACAAAAAATAGTAATGCACTAATGGAAAAACAAAAAGCATAAATGACTAAAACTACTTTCAAATAAAAATCAATGAAAAAACGGTCTCTGGTCACAAAAGAAGCATCTAATAGACAACATCAGACCCAAGGAAGACCCAACCGCACTCACAACCCACCCAACAACTTCCCACAACATCAAACTCACCAAAAGGGAGGATGTACATGACTGTATAAAGAACAACTGCGTATATACGTGAATTTTGGCCAAAAACTTACATATGTACGTTACTTTTGGCCAAAAACCCGCGTATACAGAGAAGGCAGTGGTAAAAATCAGGCCAAGGGTCAAACAAATAAAGGGGAGTTTCAATGGATGAACATACTATAAAATGCAACCCAGAAATAAGGAGAAACAAAGAGCAAGTCAATAATATCAAGCCCATTGTAACGATAAAAACCCCCAAAGGAAAAATGACTAGGAACTCCCTAGCAGAGTCGCCAATTCTATTATGGAGAGAAATTCCTATGGCTTGGGGTACCACAACAGACAACTTTGACTCCAGAAATCAATCTTTTCCAATATGCAATAGAAATAAAATGTCTAACACTAAAGGATCAGACCTCGTACCTTATTCCGGACGGATGAAGTAGAGTCCCATTGAGCTTTCCAATCTTTAGCTTGAATTGGTAGAATACTTCCTCAACCACAAGTAAACAATACAAGCATACTATATATCATGGTGTTAGATCTATTCTAGCATATATAATCAAAAATTTAAAAGCATTTGACATATTCCAATGGATACAATATTCAATAAAATACACATCATTGGATATGAAAAGATATTTCTATTAATATAAATAAGAGATTACAAGATAGATACAACCTCTAACGGCACGTCTGCGAACCGGAGAAACTGAATCCCCCACTTGGGCCTCCACCACCTCAATCCTCCATCTCTTGATAGCAAGATTACTAGCAAAAGGCAAGCTTGGGAAGAACACAAAAGTGCTCCAAGGGACAAAAGGATGCAGACTCAAGTATAAATTCCGGCAACAATGGACTATAATTTCTTTGCTCTCAATCTCTCTATATGCCTTCAATGTACCAAGGGGTTCCTTATATAGCTTCACAAGGGATAATGAAGGGTCGAATCGGAGCGATCTCAAGGCATATGGAAGGCTAGGAGTTGAATGAGTCAGATCCATGTCAAGGAAAAATCCAAAAGGATTTGGATTATGCACACATCCCGATGTACACGGTTATAGGGGTCAAACCCGCGTATGCACATGGTTATCGAGTCAAAATCCACATATATCACTTTTCAGATAGTTTTAGGGATGATCAAGGAAACATCAAAGGATAAAAGATGGTCCATGGGGTCTAAAGAGTTTGCAGCGGGATAGGGGAAGGCCATACCAAGTGTGATTCACCTAGAGTGGTGAAATCCGCTATAACACTACCCCTCATAACCTTTAACTTTAAACCTTATTTAATTCGAACACCTAAGAATAATAATAATAACCATTATCCCTCATAACCTATTGGACACTATTCCTAACTCATGCGACCCAGGTTTTGCGTAGCCCATCAACCCAAAAAATACCTGAGATACTAGCTCGACAGAGCAAGCCCTGTCGACAACACCTACAAATCAGGCACAATCTCACCCGAGATATTTCTTCGATGGGTAACCATCGGAGCCATGTTTCCACGATTGTCAAAGGATTATAGTCCCTTGGCGTGTAGCTAAGGATCTCAACGAAGGCAACATGATGGATGGAAGGAGGATTCAACCTTGCGCCACTGAACACAACTATATGGCATCACACAAAATTTATCCTTGTTCTCAACCTCTCAACTGATGCAACCCGTGTGACGCAGTTGACTCCTACTAATAGACCATTTGCAACTTACATCGTGACTTAAGACAAAAACACACAGGACAATATATACACATATTTAATCAACACTTTCCCAAGCATTCATCTACTGATTATAGTATAGTATCAAGCACTTTAGTCAATAATTAAGCATTGTATGGAAAGAAAATAACAACCATTCACATAAAAATTCACAACATTAATCATCCATTTGAACACAAGAGATAACATGGAAACCCATTTGGAAAAAACCACCAAGGTTCTCTTCATATGGCATGAGAAAAGGATATAGCACCTTGTAGTCTGTAGGATGCAGAATGATATTATGATATGTCTTTAAGACTCATACTTATGGTTCTCATGCTCTTTGGTTTCTTCTTCTACCCTACCTCTACTCCTATTGGTTTGTGTAAACAATAGCCATATCTGCAGCTCAACAGCCTCTTATCACTACCAGAATCTTCCTGAGTCTTCTCTTCCTCTAATCTCTACAAAATTACAGCAAAAATGGTGTCCTTCCCCATGGATGGCCAATGAATAGCCAAAAAAAAAACTGGGAAACCAACCTAAATGTAATCAAGACCAATGTAAAACATGATTCAGACCAACCAAGACATAGTTGGGACCAACATAGAAGTAAACCAAACCAACCCTTTTTCCATTGAATCCCTCCTATTTATACTATTTTACATGACTACATAGGGTCGACTGCATAGAGGACATCGATTAATTGTCACCATCGTCCGCCCCTTAGGGTGTAGTTGTGGTGATTACGAATTGACATGAGGAACTATCAGCCTGACTTACAAATATACCCTTGTACATGTGTGGCTACAGACTTACACCTCCTTAAATGACCATGATCTAGATTATGCACCTATCTCTTTTTAGTTGTTATCACCTTCACACTCCTGCGCTTGCCTTTCCTTTGCCGTGCACCTCTCCATTTTGTCTGCGCTGGTCCTTTGCTTCCTGTTTGTGCCAGAAATTGTTTCCAGACTATAAAGAAACAAGCCCACACAATCTCAAATATTCAATCAAACAAAACTAGGTTTTAGGGTTTTTGAAAGGTTTTTCTGGTTGTGAGGTTTGGTGGCAAAAGGGAATACATTCATAAGCCAAATAGGAACTAAATCACAAGTAAAGAAGAACAGAGATGCATAATATAATAACCAGATATCCAACAGAACATAACAATGAAGTTCATTCACAACTGACAAGCACTACAAGCAATAAAACTATAAACAACAATGAATTTATCAATTGTGTATCTAAACAAGCTAAAAAATGAAGCCAAAACACAGAATGAAGGGTAATATGGATCATATATTTCATAATTCTGTTCACCAAATACACATGAGAGTTAAGTACTTAGCTCATAAACAAGTCAAGAGACCTCCTTAAGCCAGCCAAAAAGTAGAACCCTTCTTCTATACCCTTGTCCCTCTTTTATAATTACAAAGAAGTAGTTCTATCATCCCTTCATTAGGTCTAAATTGAAACTACCCAACAGTTACATTAACTAACTTTCAACTAATTGACTAAAAATAGCAAAATCGGATTCCTCGCAAATATGGCAAATTTCTGAAACATAGGTGTCAAAGAAGCTTTTATATCTCTCAATCCCTGACACCTGCGTAGAACGGGAGAGAGGTTTTTGTGAATGGTTCCATTTTGGAAAAAATCCTCTCTTGGTTTTTAAAAATACATCTCCAATCAATCATAATCTTCCCCGAAAGATGAACACTAAAACAGGAAAATATTAAATATTTAAAAACCCTGAAAAATAGGCTGCAAAGATTAAACTGAATCTTTCAAACCTTGACGGCTGTTGTAAAGCTGAGAGAGGTTTTTGTAAATGGGTATCTTATGAAAAAAAAAATCTATTTTTTTTCTAAAATTACTCTCCATCATCTTGTGGTCTGCATTCAATTTCAGTAACCCAAAACAGGAAAAATAGAGCAGAATTCTCAGTAATCTTTGCATTTCAATATCCTCTTTTCCATCTGAAATTTCTTCTGCAGGTACAATATTTTCAGCAGAAAATGTCTCTACTGGTGTATAGAACTCAAATTCATGGATGACTCCCCAACTCTATTTTTATTTTCTTCAAAAAGGCCATTATCTACTAAAACAGATTGTGAAGAACCCATAACTGAATGCCTATTTCTCGTGTCATTAACAGTAGATGAAGAAGCTTGATTTTGTCTTGGTAGGGTGCTGGACATTTTCATCATATTTTGGAGTTCCTCTATTGACATCCTAATAAACATACCAGATACTGTTTTGACCATATCAGGGGTCAATTTACCTCTACTTAAAGCACACAAGGATTCTGGGTTGACATTTTCATCAAACTCTGCATAGTTCTGAGCATATCAGGTTTTTCACTCAAGTTCCTCAAACTCTCAGCATACATCTCCTCATTGGGAACATTAGTAGATTGAAATCTATATTTAAATAAGCCATTTTTATATTCTTGAATATCAACTTTCTCCATTAATTCCATGTGTATTTCTCTTAAATCCTGTGCAATTGTTTCGTCATGAGGAGAAACCTCTACTGCTTTCTCAAATCTGCAATAGCCAATTCTAGCTTTCCAAGCTATTTGTAGGCTTGGCCTCTATGATACAATGCTTTAACATTCACTGCATCATATGCCAAAACCTCTGAACCTGTTTGTACACACTCCTCAAACTGCTATGTTATTAGATAGCAGGACATTAAATTTAACAAAGAAGCCAATAACAAACTCTTTGATTGAGAGAAGGGTATTCTTGTCAGATTGGTCCTCGCTTGTAAATATTTCTCTGCTGCTTCACTGTATTTTCCAAGAGCATGAAACTAATTTCCCTGTTCTTTAACCTCTTTCCTTTATATTATTTTTGCCTATGTTAGAAGCACTGTTATTTATTATTGGGTCTTCTTTCAACATTCTTTTCTCTATCTTGTTTGTACTGCCATTTCTATATGGTTCATTCTTTTGTGCCAATAATTTCAAAACACATTTTGGAAGACGTGAAAGAATAGAACCACTAGGTACTTGATATGACATCATAATTTCAATTATAGAAAAAGGACTCAAATCAGGTAGGCTCTCTACTTTAGTCAAATCCATCTGACTTTTATTTGGGCTACTTTCAAGTGATGGGGAAGTAGAAGGCTGAAGGCCTAAGTCAGAGTAAATTGCAGTATTTTTGTGAACAGAAACAGATTCAGAATTCACTTTAACACAAACTCTCAATTTCTGATTTTCTTCACCGGTCAAATTACTAAGTATTGGCCCTTGTTTCACTGAAAGTGCTTCATCAACCTTCACACCATTCACAGTCATCAAACTTATATTTGCAAAATTAGCTACTCTCACTTCTTTTGCTCCTATTCTGGATGAATTTCCCTTTGCACTCGAACATAAATTTGAAGGCAGATCAGTATTTGCTAGTTTGGCAATCTCTATAGACCCATCATTTGTAGGCTTTTGCAAGCTGTAGTTTTGTACTGGCATCCGAGGTTTTTGTTGTGGAAATATTAAATAAGAGTTCTCTAGCGCTAGTAAAAATGAGCCATGATCTCCAAGCTTAAAGTTGTAGGACTCCTGAACAAATTTCATAGTAGGGAACCCTAGTGTAACAGTTGAATCAACTCCCTTAAAATCCTTTTGAAAATGTCCGAGTAAATTCTGGAGATTGTGGTTCTACAACTGAGCCAACCCAACTAGCGAAAGACTCTTTTGCGGCACGCAATACATCTATCCATGCTTTTATATCTTCTCTTGTCTCTGCACGAAGATACCGTGTTTTTATTCCTGTAAAGATGTAAAACCTCTTTTCATTGGACTTACTTTCCTTGATGGAATAAATCTGGATGATTTGGATCTTGTTTTGTAATTTTCTTCTGTTAAAGCAGCTACACACTTAATAGTTTCATATCTACAATTTTCCAGCAATAACCCATAGTCCAACATTTGATGTATATCCTAGGCTGATGCTACTCCAGTATTCTCACCAACACTTCAAGGGTTAACCTCACTCCAAGCTTGCTGCAGGCATTAAAAATTTATTCTTGGATTGGCTAAATGTCGAGTTTAAAACTCCAGGTGTCCTCAAGTCTTTAGCTTACTCCCAACTATCACGTTGGCGAAACCATAAATTCCTTCAACTATTGATTTCTGATTTTTTAGCAATGTGTCTTCATTCTAGCATCTCCACCAGCTTCGTAATGTTTAATTTAGAACCTCTTTCCCATCAATCTCGCCTCATTCCATTGTCTATCATGATTTTTCCATAAATTTGCATACGGTTGCTAGAATCTCCCTCACATGAGACCAGACACCTGTTTCACTGATAAACTCGGCAAAACATGAATTAAATGTGATAAATTATGTAGCTAACACCTTAGGGACAAAACCCTCCAAAAAGTCGGACTAAATAATGATCATTCTGGGAAAAATGATTTTCTTATAGCGCCCTAGTGTAACTTTTTCTGGCCAGCGCTACAAGAATGTTTAAAAATCAAATTCGGTGCTTTTTGACCATTAATTCAACTTTAAGTAAGATTTATGTGATAAGCCTTAATCTTAGTGTTTATTTGTGAAACTATTAATCAACATATGTCCAATAGAACCCTTCTGAACATAAGAAAAACAAAAAATGATGGAAACCTAATGGCAAAAACCCAAAAATTGCACTCTAAACGAAAAATTTGCTAGAAGAAAACTTATAAGCAAGCTTCAAAACACAAACCAAATATAAAACTAATGAAAAAAAATTCATGACTTAACACTTCCTTCGCAATCTTCCTTTATTTTTGTCGTCCACACGACACACCTTCTTTGCTTGCGTGCAAACTTCTTCCTTGTGCTTCTTTCCCAGGCCAACAGGCCCCCAACACGCACATGTGGATTTTTTTGGCGTTGTTTCCTATACCGTGGCTTCTTCCCATACTTAGAATATTTACTAGATTACAAAAACGATACAGTTTTTTTCTAGGCACCATCGGAAGAATGTTAATGGGGAGTTCCAATTCTTAATTTCACCACGGTTCTTAGTGTCCCATTCTGACAAAGCAATCCAATTCTTGTTATCATTTTTAGGCTCTCAGGTTTTTTGTCTGCTTGCTACAGCTTGTCTTGTTACTGCTCTTCCCCTATTTTGTCAGAGGCGAATGATTCACCAAAATTTGATGAATTTCACCTGAGCATCACGGTTTACAAGCCATATCTAGCTATGTTGCCCTTCCTTGGTCCCTCGACAAATGGAGACCTCGCCTAGACTACTGGAACTTGAGCCTGCTTGCTAGCCCTACAGACTTTGTCAAATGTTGCAAGGACTTTGGTCCCTACCCTACATACTTTGTCAAATGTGGCAAGGACTCTGGTCCCTACCCTACAGACTTCGTCAAATGGGGCAAGAACTCTCGTCCCTTCTAGAGTTCTTTTAGGTACCATAGTGAGGGTTGCTAACCTACTGAAAAATAAATAGCCAAGGATGACTTTGCCAGAGACTTATAGCTGGGTCAAAATAACTTGCAAACTGTTACCACCTTGCTTATTCCCATGTTTGGAGATACTCGACACACTAAAGGCTGCAACAACTGCTTTAGCTTGCAGGGCTGCTCACCGTGACACACCCCAACCCATCTATAACTGGTGCTCAAGAAACATGACCAAGTGATGCCTATAACTGGTGCTCAAGCAGCACAGCCAAGTGATGTTTGTTCTAGGTACACCCTTATTTTATATGAGGAGCACTGGGTCACATGCCATGTAGGATTATCTAGGTGCATCATTAGGACAAGACCTTCATCTGGTGTACCAGATCGACCTCTCGATTTTTCTATGATTAACGATGTTGTCACTCTCCCATACCGATAGTCATGATCCAGTATTGATGTAATGGTCGGTCACCGTCACAGAGCTTCGCACACTTGATCCACCTAGGGCAATGTATTGTCATGAGTGCCAAATATTTATTGAATCTTCCTGTATTTAATGGTCCGTTAGTGTCTACCATCTTTCTGGGACCTCCCACCATTTGTTTCTTAGTCATTTTTTTGGCAAGGTTATAGTGCACCATTTTTTCTGTGAAATTTGTGCTGGGGTTTCCTCTCCCTCGGTGCGTTTCTCCCTTCAGATTTTTTTTCCTGTTCGCCTCGACCTTATTTCCTTGCAAAATTTTAAGTTTCTAGTGCTGGTTCAGGCTGTGCAATAGGATAAGCCTTGTCCTGGAATGTCTTCACCATCTATTGAACCTTAGTGACTTCTTCTGCAACTTCCTCTACTTGCGCGACCAACTACTCAACACGTTCATACTGGACATGTTTCGACGACTCTGCCTCTAATGATTGTATTATGCCTTGAATTTTTTTCTGCATAGGTTGAATAAAGTATTTGAGTCACTCAACTTCTGACTGATGTGTCTCAACCTCAGCTTCCCTAGCCTTTTGTCATTCATGAAGGGTCTGCACTTCTTGCTGTAGTCTTTTGATGTTTGCATTTTTTATGACCTTCTGCTGGAGGGGTAGCTTCCTCATTTCCACCATTGTAGCACTGATTTTCTCATCTGCCTCTCACACAATCTACTTGATTTCCTTATCTATTTCATCTTTGAGTATCCCTCCCTAAATGGTAGCGAAAGCATCTATGACCTTTGCGCAAAATGCTTCGCCTTCTCTGATTTTAAGAGCAACTTCAGACATTGCTCTTCTTCTTTCCTCAAGCACCTCTGGGGGTGTGGTTGACATCTACCTGGATTGAAGCTCCTCCACCTGCTACCGAATATTATGTGCGATCTTCACTAGCCTGGTCACTTTAGCCAAGGAGTCTTCATCTTCTTGCCCTGCTTTTGGTGGGAATGTTGCAATGTCATTCTTGATGGAGCCCACTAATGCGACATAGTTCTGATCACGTGCTAATATTTATTGTTCTTTTTCAGCAAGAAGGGTGATGCGTCCCTGTAGTTCTTTCTATTTCTCCTTCAACAGGGCCTTGCACAACTTTTCCTTCATTTTCTACTTTGCTTCCTCGTAAGCAACTGCATTTTCCCTTAGCCAAATTTTGGATGTGGCCATCTGCTGAATGCTATAGACTTCCTCCAAGGCTAGCTTGGAGAAGTCTATCTATGCACTATTGTCATCGAGGCCTGCACTTATCTCTGCATATGCCTCCAATTCCCTCCTTTGAATCATGACTTTGATTAGAGGAACTAATTCTAGTGTAACTAGTGGAATACTGGGATCAACACTATATGTCTCGGCCTCCAATGTGGCTTTGACATCCTGGATGGACTCTATCAACTTATTGAAATGGCCCTCAACTTGAGTAGCAATGTTTTCTTGCTGTGTCTTTAGACTAGTAAGGTTATGTTGCACAACCTTAGCAACAACATCGACATTGTCCTGCAAATCATATCTATACAATGTGTTTGTGTTCGTTGCTCTGTCGGTTTTCTGCTTCTTATGGGATGAGTGTCCCTCTTCTTGTTGCGCATGCGTATGTGTCTGCACATGCCCTTAACTTGGTGGGTGCTATGATGCATGATGGTCTGAGTCATCAATATTATCATTGTCCTCATTTTTTTCCTATGACGGATCATATTGATTGTCATCGCCTTCATGCTCTTCTCCATTAACTTTATGAAGCATCAATTCCTCTACATTCTACCCTTTAGGAAGCAGCTCTTCTAGTGGGCTACGCCATTCCTTCGGCCAAGGATTAGTAATTGCATCCACGTCCTCATTTTTCACCATGAATTCTGCATGGTGCACCTACTTGAGTGGGTCCTTTGTTGGCAACAAGGTTATAGTATGTGCTTCATGTTGAAACTTGATGAATGCGGCGTACCTGTGTACTGTCGCAGCATGGATTCTATGATATTGGTGAACAACATCACGCAGCGTCTCTGCATGTACAAAGAACACAATGTTTTTATACTTCTTTTGATTGGCGTCTTCCTTATCTTCCCACAAATTCAGATACCTTGCACCAAGGAAATATAGTGGGACATTCATCTGGACGTAGTTCGACGAGTTACCCTACACAATGAATGAAATCAAGACTAGTAGCTAGGAATAGTGGAATTTGTAGGTGTCCTTGTGCTGGGCATGCGGTGCTTTGTCTATGAGTTTGTTTAGCAGGTACTGCGACCAATCGAATAATCCTCCTAGCACACATAAATATGCTAGTTCCACCACTACTGCGGAACATTGAGTGGGAATCATCTTGTGGAACATCTTACAAAATAGGATCTTTGCAGCAACGCACACACTTTTGTCTTGTATGGGCCCAATCAAGAATCCCTGGACCACTCACTGAAGGCTATGCTTTCACTTGATAGGGTTAATGTCTTGCTTGGCCAAGTATGCCGCAGGATAGTTTCCTTCATTTGGGAGGCCAGTGATCCATGTAATTAACTCAATGTCGACTGGATATGGCCAATCTAGCCATAGGCATCCTCTATGGAAGCAGACCAATAACTACTTCACTTATGTATTAACTTGGACACTATGGCCAAAGTGAGCCATGAACAACATGTTGGTCAGACCTAAGCAGGAAAGTCCCTCGGCCCAATCCTTTGGCTTGAGCACCTGGGCATCACTTGTAGCGGACTGGTCCGCAACCATGCAATTTTTTATCTATAATCCTTCTGGTTGTCGAGTGTGAAAGTCCTGGAACTTCAACCTAGACAACTCAGGAAGGATATCCCTTAGCAAGGTAACACCTATAGGAATTCGCGGTAATACCAAAGTGGTCACCACTTTCTTTGGGAGATCCCCCTCCTATGCATCGGTTCTCCTTTGCCAAACATAATGTTGTAAGTTCGGATCAATTCGCTTTGTCTCTAGATCTCTTTGTGGAAGCAACTATTCATCTATAACATCTTCTGCTCCATCTCCAACAGGTGCCTTTCCTCTTCAATCCAGAGGGGCCACAGCCTTGCATTTTCTCTGCTATGGTGGTGGTGGTCTGGACGCCTCTCCTAGTTGTGTCACACCAGGATATATGGGCTCTCTATCAGGCACTATAGCTACTTGTTGTGGTATTGTAGCTACTAGCATTCTTTGAGCTGGGTTAGGCATAGCTCGTGAACCAGGGGTTGAAATGGTAACATAACCATCCTCTCTGTTATGATGGTTGGGTGTTCTTGCCATGGGTTCAATATCTGGTTGTTGTTGTACCTCCGGCGACTATATTTCTTCTTCCTTATCAATGGGGAAACCAGAGATAACAGTTGTGTCCGATGCCTCACTATCATTGGGGATGTTAATTACCATGGACGTCTACGTAACTAAACAAGGATGGTGGGGTTTAGCTCTGTAGTCAAGTGGTTTCTAGTTTTCTTAGGTCTAAACATGCGTAATACAATGCTTTATGGGGAAGCCAAGTATTTATATGGCCCTTTGTGTCTGAGACTTAGGTCTAATCGATCTCTCAGGTTGCTTCTATCGACACTTTCTTCATTAACTTCTGTAACTAGCTTTCTGGGTTGTACTTTCCAGGCTATTTATAGGAGTTATGCTGAGGATGGGTGATGGGAGCAAAAATTACATCATCCTGTTCCTCATACTGCATCAAATTAATGTCACTTACGTGTCACAGCTACCAGAATCTTTGTCAGAGATTCACATTTTAATGTTAGCCAGCCTGTCATTCCTGCTTTTTGCATCCTTTTTCTCCTTTTTGCTTTGTACTATGTGCTAATGGATTTTTTCTTGGATCTCTTTTTCCACGCTTCCATTTCCTTGCTTGATTTCATGTGGTGACTTGGTTCTTATGCATTTTGTTGCTTGCGCTTATCTCTTGTTATGCTGGTTCTGTCGCAGTCTTGTGACAAAGTAGGTTACATCCTCTGGCCTCTATTTTTTTTTTCTTTTTAATCCTGGGATGTTACGTATGTCATAACACGGCTTCAGGTAACTTCCATTCACCATACCTACGACATAGGTACCATCTAACTTCTAAATTTTTACTGCACTCGCATCAATGATGTGCATGATCCTATATGGCCCTAGCTGATGTGTCTTTCACTTGCCTTGGTGCTTGAACAAATTACTGTCATACCATAAGATAAGTCTTCCTTCTTCAGATGGCTTAACTCTGATATATTGATTATGCCTTGCCTTTTGTCGCTGCTCATTGGGTTTAGCATCTAGTCACAGGGGTATTTTCGTCTCCCCTAAGTCTCCCACTATTCTGTTCATTTCTTAGAATTTGGTAGGAAATAGGTCCTGGTACTCATATAGTAGATCCGCAATCTTTGCAATTGCTTCGTCATCCTAATAATCTCTGATATTGGTGAGCTTCGGGTTCTTTGGAAATCCGATATGTACTTTCTTGATTTTCAAGGGATGGAGAAACTGGTCACTTGGGATGCTACTTCCTTCTACTTCTTGTGTGCCCTCTAATTCTGATATGTTGATATTCGTTGGATCATCATCTGGGTCTCTCGTTATACTGTACTGCTAAAATGTTGCGCTGCATTGGTGAGAATTAGCCTCTTTGATAGGGATCTCATCAAGTATATTCTCCTTTTTAATCTGAAGTGCAACATCAGTTGTAGGGTGCTCGTCAGCAATTTCAAATGTATGTGCAACCTGCTTAGCGAGCCTCTTGCAATCTTGGGTTCCTAGTAGCATCTCCATAGAGGTATACCAGGTTCTAGGTGTGGTCTCCAATGTGTGTATCAAACTCTCATAGGTGGGAAGCTCCTTGTATTCATTCTCCACCCGTCACACAGTCCTCATAACTCTTGCACACCTTCTCATAGATACTTCATGTAATCTATTTTTCCAGCTCTCTAAAGCCTCACCTGAGTCAGATGTACATGAACTCATGCATCTCCAGCTTAGGTTTCCATCTGCTGTCGAATTGGTATAATCTTTGTGCATAGCTATGACATTGTAGATTTGGTCGAGGTAGTCACCTTGTCCCTCATTATAGATAGGCTTGATGTATTTTTGTCCCTCGAATGGATTAATGGATGATACTATCCTCATTTCCTTGTCTTCAAATGAGAGACCTTTTCTTGAAATTTATGATGGTCTGATTTTCTATGGCCCAATATATTCCCAGTAGAGCGGGGTATGGGTTTGTGTCATTGACAATGTTAATGAATTCAAAGTATGTAAATGTGCACAATCCTTTCACATCAATGGGGACATTGCTCAATTGACCAATGGGTAGAACATTTTCCTGATTGGAAAGTCACAACTGGATAGGAGACCAATCCAAACACGTATTGCCCATACTTTCCCAAGTTTGTCGTACCAAAATATTGACATCTGATCCCAGATCGAAGATGACATAATCCATGTCATAGTCACCTATCTCCGCAGTCATCCGCAACTCATGGCTAGTTTTACATTTTTTCGTACTTGGTTAACTTTCTTCTCAGGTCGCAGCTCTACAGGTATCTCTTCTATCATTGCTTGTAGTTCTACAATAGCATCTTTTTCTTGCATTAGCATTAAACAACTTGATAGAAAGGTTCTTAGCTTACTAACCTTTGATGGAACCTTCTTTTGCAATATGTGTTGAAACCTTTCAGGCATGTCCTCTACTTTTGTGGAAGTCGACCGTACTTCTGGGCTTATGAATTTTGATTGTACATCCCAAAATACTTATTTCTGATTGTGGACGTTCAGTGGCTCCTTTTTTTGCACCACTAACCTCACTGGTTTCTCTTGTGGTTTATCATGGTCTGCTCCAGTCATCATAGCTCCTCAAGTTACGAAAACAATGTTTAGGTCTCATGGTTCAACTGCAATAATATGAACATTCACATTTGGATTTGGGTTTGGGTTCTGTGGAAGGTTAGGTGCTTCAATGGTCCTTGCTTGCCACTTTGCTCAACATTATGGTCCTGTCCCTTACAGTATGAATATGTCTTCGTAGGCTCTAAACAATCTCTAGCATAATGACCTCATTGCCCATAGTTATAGCATGTAACTTGACCTCTTCCTCTACCAAATCCTCCACCTCCACCTCTTCGTGTGAAGTTTCCTCCACCCCTTCCCTATGGGTGTTGTGGTGGATACTAGTTCTGCTAGTAGTGTAGTTGATATGGTTTTTGTTGCACGTCCAGCTATTGAAGTGCATACTGTGGTTTATACTGATTAGGTGGAAATTATGTAGGCTGATACGAGGCTTGCACTTCTTCGTCCTAAGAGAACCCTTCATTTTTCATTAAGTAGGTGTCAACAGTATTTTCTTTCAAGAGATGATATGCTCCTTAATCTTTCTCCTCATGTCCTATTGATTTACAAAATTTACAGAATAAGTTTGTAGGGGTACTTACAACTTTTTGCAAATATAAAAATTCTTCGTCACGATTGCCTCTTGACTAGCATATGTGACACCATGGTAGCCCATGGCCATTTAATGGGTTGGGTGCACCTGATGGGACATAGTTTAGGAAGGTCGAATAGTTATCCTTAGTGTGTCTGTCCATCCTACATTTTTTGCACCATAAATATTCTTGTGCTTCTTTACCCTTCTTGATCTCTTGAAGTTGTATCGTCAGATAGGCTAGTTGTGACTAGATCTACACCATCCCTATGGTACCATCGCCAATGGGCGAGGCCTCTAACTTCATTTATAGTTCTAGTGCTTCTTTCTATGATTCAATATTCTGCTGCATTAACAACCCTCCAATGTGTGGTAATAGTGCAGCAATAAACCACTCTTTATGCTGCACATTTGACATTTGAAATCTTACCTTTTCCATCAGGGTTTTAAACCATTGGTCAAAATCCCATACCGTTTCCACTAGTGCTTGTTTGATTTCTTTGATCTCAGTAATACACTGTGACTCTGATTTAGGTTTCCTGAACTCGGAAATCATTGCAACTCGGATCTCTTCAAGGGTCTTTTGCAGTGTTCTGATTAGTGTAGTGCATAAATTCATGAACCATTCTATCGCATGATCCCTCAAGGTCACGATCATCTGCACCTTCTGTATGTCCACATTATGGACTAAACACACCATCCAAACAACTTCACAGAGGAACCAATGCTGTTATGGATCTTCTGTCCCATTTCCATTGAATGTGGGTACTCGAACATCTGTCCCAACCATTGAGTTGGTGCCAGGGTTTTCTGGTTCAGAATTCAAAGGGGGTGTACCTTCTCGCGCACTAGTCACAGGTCTAGCACTATTTGTATTAGCAGTCCTTTCTGGGGATGAAAATATAGATCTTATCTCTAATGATATTGCTGGTGTTATGTAGTTACGTCTCGACCTCGACATCTCCTTCGAATCCTCAGAATCTTCTGGTCCTTCTAAAATAGGGCTATAGTCTTCCTCTTCATCGCAAGACTCTTCGTCTTCATATGACCAAAGTTTGTGTTCGCTCTCCTCGAACAAGCTAGGATTCCATCATCCCCTTTCATTTTTCCTTCTCTTTCCTGATCTAAATAATTTCCCACTCCTTAGGACTCCAACTTCTAATTCAGGTTTTGTGCTTCCTGGGAACATTTTAACTCACCCTTTCCCATCTTCTCAATAGGTCTTCTGCGAAATAGCCTCCTTCTTAGGAATGCAACTCAACTACTCAGCTGTAAAATACCCTTCTCATAGGCAAGAATTTTTATCCATGTACTGATACGTAACAAGTATCTTCTTTAGGGTCCTTGGAAAAAAATTCTTTCAGCTTTACTATATGAGGTTATAGTATCTACTGCAAACTCAATAATATATCCTTGCAATATACTGTCAACCCAGAAATCAACAGCTCTAGAAACATTGTTACTTACAATGGTTACTTGATGAACCAACTGATTGCTCCACTCGAAAATCTCTCTTCTATGAAAATTTGTCTGCTTAGTCTCCAATATTGACAACCATTCATGTAGTAAAATGGGGAGCTCTACAAAGAAGACCTTGTGAATATCAGAATATATATATATTCGTCTACCCAGTTCTCTGTGCTC
Organism: Pseudotsuga menziesii; assembly: GCA_001517045.1. Lineage (NCBI taxonomy): Eukaryota > Viridiplantae > Streptophyta > Pinopsida > Pinales > Pinaceae > Pseudotsuga > Pseudotsuga menziesii. The sequence continues at coordinate 301,616 of LPNX010247840.1, read as the reverse complement.
AAACATGTCCCTGCTCTCTCTTCTTGCATGAATGCTAGTGTTTTAGAATCTAGCCATTCTTCTATCTCCTTCTTCGTCGGATGCCACAACATTTCCCTCGATTTGATCAATAGGGTCCTCGCAATGGAACCATTTGTTGGCCACTTTTCCTAACTCACGTGACCTAGGTTCTACGCAGCCCGTTAACCCAACAAATACCCAAGATACCAGCCTGACAGAGAAAGCCCCATCAACAACACCTATAAAGTAGGAAAAATCTCACCCTAGATATCTCTTTGATGGGTAACCACTGAAACCATGTTTCCGGGATTGTCGATGGATTATAGTCCCTTGGCATGCAACCAAGGAGCTCAATAAAGGAAATGAGATGGATGGAAGGAGCAGTCAGCCTTACCCGACTGAGCACAACTATATGTCATTGTGCACAACTTTATCCTTGTTCTCAACCTCTCAACTGATGCAACTCGTGCGGTGCAGTTGACTCGTACTAACAGATCCTCTGCGACTTACATCATGACTTAAGGCATAAACACACATGCCAATATATACACATATTTCAACGACACTTTCCCAAGAATTCATCTACTGATTATAGTATAACATCAGGCACCTTAGTCAATAATTCAACATTGTACATAAAGAAAATAACAACCATTCACATAAACATTCACAACATTAATCATCCATTTGAACACAAGAGATAACGTGGAAACCCATCTGGGAAAAAGCACCAAGGTGCTCTTCATCTGGCATGAGAAAAGGATATAGAACCTTGTAGTGTGTAGGATGCACACTGATCTTATGATATTTCTTTAAGACTCAGACTTATGGTTCTCATGCTTTCTAGTTTGTTCTTATACCCTACCTCTACTCTTAGTGGTCTGCGCAAACAATAGCTAGATCCATGGCTCAACAGCCTCCTATTGCTACCAGACTCTTCATGAGTCTTTTCTTCCTCTAATCTCTACAACAATACAAAAAAAATGATGTCCTTCCCCATGGATTTCCAATGCACAACCAAGACCAACAACTGGAAAATCAACCTAAATGTAATCAAGACCAATGTAAAACATGATTCAGACCAACCAAGACGTAGTCAGGACCAACATAGAAGTAAACCCGACCAACCGTTTTTCCATTAAATCCCTCCTATATATACTATTTTTCATGACCACGTAGGGTCGACCGCATATAGGAAATATGTTAACTATTACCATCAGCTGCCCCTTAGGCTATAGTTATGGTGATTACAGCTTGACACGAGGCACTATCAACCTAACTTACAAATATCCCCTCATATGTGTGTGGCAGGATTATGCTGCCTTAAACGACCATGATCTGGATTCTGCACCTGTCGCTTTCTGGTCGTTATCACCTTCACGCTCCTGCACTTTCCTTTCCTTTGCCATGCACCTCTCCATTCTGTTTGCGTTGTTCCTTTTCTTCCTTCATGATCTTCCTTTCTTTTTGTTGCGCACACGACGCACCTTCTTTGCTTGCGCATGAACTTCTTCCTTGTGCTCCTTTCCCAGGCCAACATAACCCTTTATGGAATAACTAATACCTAAGCCATATCACTTTTATCCCCTATATCCACTTACCACCAACCCATATTAACCTATAATATATCATTAAATCCATGTAAACCCTAACCCTTATGACCATGAATTCATAACCCCTAAACACCTATAACATATAACTTTAATCCTTAATCCTTAATATACATCTTTAATCCATAATCCTTAACATTGATACTTTCGTCCCAATAACGATGTTATTCACCTTTCATTTCTATAGCGACATTCTTGAAATTTCATCGTAATATCAATGCACTTTCGTTGGAATAGCAACGAAAGTTCAAGAGCGTTGCTATAACGACGAACGTCGGGGGAATTTTCAAAATTTTCCAAAACTTTAAACTATTTTTCCATGAAAACAATGTTTTTAGCTTTTTCATGGAAAATGTTTGTGGGAAAATTGAGCCATATGTAGTATCATTTATGGTCACGTCAGCAATTCTATGGAAATATTTCTCGACCAAGAAGACCACTGAGAAGCAGACGAAGACCCTGGAAAGGATACTTCTCTGTGCATCTTGAGCCAAGAAACGGAGCTTCCTAGTTCTATTGAAGAACACAATACCTCCTTCTTTGCAACGCTTGTGAGCAATCAGGCCTTGATATCTGGAGTTCCACATGTGAATATTGAATATACAGGTACTAATGAACCAAAGGGAATCTTCCAAATCCTTTTGGTACGTCGCCTCCACATGATGCTAGAAGAATGGTAGTTGGAACATTTTTGTCATGTCAGGCAGACAACCGAAAGAGCTGGTAGCCAGCAAGGTTTCTATGATCCGATAGTAGAATACATGATGAGACTGGAAGAGGGTAACGGATGGTTAATATTTTATTGTAAGAATAAATTTATTTATTGTAATTATGTGTTTCTAGGTTTTTTGATGTTGCTTTTGGCCCAACATGAAAATAAATGGAATTTATCGGACCATTGACTTCATTGGCTTCACTGGAAGTTAGATATTACTTAAAATGGGAAATGAGATCCAATAGATAGAATAGATAGATAGAGATGAATCAAATGAGTATAACAAGCATTTCCTTTTAAGATTTTTTCTAATTCCCGCAATTTTTTTTTAGTTAGTCTCATTGTTTGGTTTAATTTTGGTCTTTGGAACAAGTTTTTGAAGTTTGTAGCAAAGTGGAGGGAGCCACCTAATGGAGTTTGGCACTTGGTCTATGTTTTTATTTGCTACCTCATAGGGAGGATAGCATGGCTAGCTGGAGCCACTTGTTAGCACTGTTTTTTGCTTTGCATAAGATGATGAAAAAGGTATCATGGAGAAAGAATAGCCTAAAAATGCATGAAAAATTTCAGTCACAGAGTGGCTAAAAATTGGTGTTAAAAAGGATGGCATTTCTACGGTGGTGATCTAGAGATGAACTAGATCGATGGAAAGAATGGTTTTCGGGAATACCACAGGCGCGATCCAAATTTCCTTTGTGTCTTCACAAAATGATGCTAAAGCGACCATAGGTTCCAAGGGCCATGATCAGCTGACTCATAGATCAAAAGGAAATATTGATTTCGCCAGATCAAAGTGCTCACCAAATTCTTGGTCCCTAGATCCATGAAATGGATCAAAATGGAGACAACATTAAATGGTGCAGATCTCACCAAAGAAAGATCTACAATGGATGATTTCTCTGCTAGTGAGACATGCACGAGACAAATCGTCTTGGGGATTCACGAAAAGTGGCATTTACAGTACACGTGCATGGCTACGAGCGAAGATGTTTTAGATTGAAATGTCTGAAATGATAGTATTCATCAAAATATTGTGGAAAGGAAAATCAGAGACGAAATGTACAGTTCTGCGTACGATCTACTCGTTCCAAAAAGACCCTGTCAATGCGATATCTCGAGACATATGTGTGAAGGGTCAAAGTGATAGGTAATCAAATGACCCAACACCATTGGAGCATGCATGCAATGGAGAATTTGGCTCCATAATGTAGATAACCCTCCTAAAACCAAAGGCCACTGCATTAAACATGCAGAAATAGAAAATATCTCGAAGGTTGAATTGCAGAGGACAGGTAAAGTTTCCACACGAAGCAAGAATATGTGGCCAAGGAGAACCATTCTGATACCATCACTAGTAGGGATGAAAAGGTAAGGAAAGTGAAGTCCATATTCCATCGGCCAGATGGGAGACGACGTGAGATAGCGCCAAGGGCATTTTCTGCAGCCAGTATTTTAACGTCGAAGTAGAGGAGATGACATGACTATATTTTCAGCAAGAAGATGGAATCCCTAACACACGTGCTTGCGTGTGTTTTCATCATGGTAGTTGATAGAGAAGTGTGCAAAGGTGTTGATGGGGTCATTGGGGTGTCCAATTTTCTAGCTCTTTATAAATGCCAAACTCTAGAGCCACCAAGAGATCGAGACTGAGTGAATGTTGAAGGGAAGCTAAGGTGGTGAAATGTTAGTCTACTGAGAATTCTGGGAATTTTAGAGAAGGTTTGCAATGGTATTTTGGTTTGAAAAGCTTGACTGTATAGGACTGTTGTTGGTGGGTGAGCATAGCTCCATGCATTAACCTGGTTTTTGTACCGAAAGGGCTCCAACCATCGGGGTAGGGATGTTCATTGTATTAGACAAGCCTCCCAATGCCAACGAGGTCATGGAAAGGATGTTCATCGCATTAGATGAACCTGTCGATGCTGGTGAGGGAATTACTGTCTTAATAGAAGTCCATATCCCCACAGGCGTTGTGCCTGGGATTTCCTGTCCAATGAGCATCCCTTCAAATCCCGTGCACATATTTGTGGTCTCCATAATCTCAGCACGTGGTGAAAATTACTAGCGGCGATCCGTTGGAGAAAATTCTCTTACTCGAAGAGAAGGGGCCCGAAGTCTTCATCACCACCTTTGTGAATTCCATGTGTGAACTTTATTTGGGGTGGTGATGAAGCTAGGAGTGTGCCGCACTGCACGATCTACAAAAGTATCCTCCCCCTAGGAGAAGGGAAGCACAAGGGTGACGGGCCTCCTCAAAGGCCTGTCTCTGTCAGAAGCAATGCAACCCTTCTTCAAATCCCCTTGAATAATAGTGTTACCTAGACAGAGGGTGCAAGGAGGAAGGATGAGCACATAAAGAACACAAAATTTCCTTCCAACTATGAGCCCATGCAGAAAGGTTTGTTTGAGCACAAAAAAATCACAAATCGCCCAGAAGAGAAATGTTGTAGACCCAAAAGGAGGACGAACGATCCAAGCCACCTCCGCAACGCGCCACCAGGAGATGTCTTGAACCATCATTTTAAAGGTAGGAAATCTCAAAGCTAGAAACGTGTGCTATCATTAAGACCTGCATGCATGCTTGCTCCATGATGCTTTGTTTTAAATATATGTAATCCATGGCAGAGATTCCACGTCCTGGTTTGTTAAAGTTTTGATCATGATTGTAAACGACTTCTCGCCCTATTTCGAGATTAGTCTCGGGGGCCTGTAGCACTATAAAGAGACTCCCGACTGAGGGAGAAAGGGTTGGTTGGTTTTGAATTTGCAATACTATTTTGTTTATAATATTTTTTGAATTAATACAAGTTATAGAGCCGAATTCTAGTTATATGATTGTAGGAATTCTTGTGTGTTTCTAAATTACAGTCTGTGATTTTATTTTCCTTACATGCATGTGCTTCCTATTATCTTTTACATTATGTTTTCTTCATGTTGTAGACTCACTGTACGATGGTTAGGAATTCATACTCATATGCTCCTTCCATTATCTCTGATATCCACCAAACACTTCCTCCAAAATAGGTGTTGAATTCATCTCTACGGTGCTCTACGCTAGTGAACTGTCATTATTCTACATTTCCCACTAGACCTCAAACATAATGATCGTGATCGAAGCACTACCTTTCTCTTACAAGCACTTTCCTATACAAACTGCTCTATTTTCTTAGGATTTTTGACTCCATAGCCCGATATATCTTTGTTTTGTTTCCAACCACTAGTATTTGATATTCATTTTCTGACATTATGCCTGGCCTTGTTATACATTTGTGAGAGATCCCTCTCTTGAATCAGAGAAGTCAACTCCATTTCCTAAAGTGGTTTTGTTGTTACCTCGCGGTCTGCATCTAGCGACCTTGGGTGCAATTCTAAGTGCTAACACTTGGAAACTGCAAATTGACTTGCTGACAGAATTTCCAGAAAAGTGCAATCAAAACTGCAAGGTGATTTTTCCGACCAACTTCACAAATGCATTCGGCCAACAAAGAGAGAAATCCCACTCGTATTGCTTAAAAAACCTCCTTGAATGTTTGAAATAGCTATCCCGCACAGATTTGGGTCTTTCTACCCTATGATTTTCTCTCAACGAGAGAGTTTCAAACTATCCCGATTTTAACACTTGCTAATGTATAGCTTTCTAGTATGAAATTATAATTATAATTTTTAAAACTAATTCTAATCAATCTATTTTTAAAACTATCCTCATCGGGAGCATATTTAGTTAAAAAGTAATATCATTTGAAACAATTGTTTCTTAAAATAATGTATGGTATTAGTTAAAAAACATTATATAATAAATAATTCAACTCAAACAACGTTTACATTAAAATGTATAAATCATAGAATAATAATGAAAACATTATTATAACAATTATTTTAAACAAAAGTTTTAAAACAATATATGTCCAAGCAATAAGGAATCTGATTCAAGAAACAACTTCAGAGAAAGTATGTTGAGAATTAATACATACGCACATATTGACAAATAGAAGTAATATATATAATTATTGGAATAGAATTCAATAGAAGTACCACAACTGGACACACGATGTTATCTTCAAGAAGGTACCTAACTTATGTTACCATAAAGGAGAAACAAGAAACGGAATGGGAAACAGAGTCATGAGGTTTCACAACCTACAAGAAACAAGGAGAGAGAAAACAACAACAACACTTAGTAAGAGGATGAATTTTGAGATTTAAAAGATCATTGGATAAGAGTATGTTAAAGGAAGAGTAGGTAGAGATACAACAATTCTAATCCAAAACAAATTACTCATTTCATATGACTCCTATAGTGTTAAAGTTCTCAAGATTTGAAATCATCCATTATAGCGATAGTGATGTAGATGTTTATGTGGTTACTGTTAATCATAATTGTGTGATTGTAAAGAAATAAATAAGTTAAATTTACTTGTATTAAGATTTCTCATTAACATATTGATGGCCATGGAAATAAATTTTCATTTAGAAATGAAGACTTGGGTATACTATAAATTATACCTTGCAACTCCTATCTATTCCAATTCACTTGAGTGAATTAGGTTAAGTTCCATAAAAATTCCTTTCAATTCTTTAGTGAGTGAATTAGGTTAAGTTCCATAAAAATTCCTTTCAATTCTTTAGTGATAAAGAAATGATCGTAGTGCCTCCATACCAAATAAGAAATAATATAGTTTAATTATCAAATAACCAGGAGTGAATATTTTGTTTTCAAATCTTCGGGAATGCAGACCTGACGGAACCCGAATTGAATAAGAAAAGCAAAGACGGATTATTGAAAATCTCATCCTAGATGAAAATGAGATAAAATAAAAATTCCATGAATATACTTGTCAAAATTTTATGAAAAACCCAAACAGATCCAAGAAACGATGAGAAACAATATATATTTCTTTTTGAAAGATAAATGAAAACAATGAGTTTAGGAAGCCGAGGTAAAGTTAAAGTTAGAGAGAATAATGAAAACTAAATATGAAGTGAGCATTCATGTCATCTTCAAATTTCTTTTGCATCTTCAATGCTGATTGCTGGAGTATACCATAACGAAATTATGGTGGAACTAGAGATATGCTGGCATATGTGTTCTCTTCTACGTGGTTTCTCACCTTTATTAGTGAGGAGATCTCCTTTATCACACTAGACTGCAATGATAGTCATTTGTATTTAAAAATAAATTTACCAAAGAAAATTCATAATTGATTAAGAAAATGAATAATTAAAAAGATATAAAAATACTCCTTTTCTATTTTTACACTCGTAAATGATAGATTCATTTTTTAATATTTCTTTCATAATTTGATACTTAATTGAGAAATATATGTAATGTCCCGAAAATTTGTAAAAAAAAAAAATGTAGACTAGTTAAATACTACCTATCATGGACATTAATTTATCTTTTGTGGAATATGTCACTCATTTTTTACTAAGTGTCGTAAGATTCCTTTCCCTTTCTATGTATTTTCCTATGTAATGCTAATGTAATTATGCATTGTTGTTATATTACTCGAATTGGTTATGTGATTACTTTGCTAGTGTTTACTATTTAACATACATTTGTGTATGCTAGTTTAGTTATGTCTTACTTCATGTTTATCTTTTTTGTACTTCGTTTATGGTTTTATTTTTTAAAAGTTTCGACTTGTCTTTAACTATCAAGGGGTGGAGTGGCAGAATTTGTATCCCTTAAGGGACCACTCGGAGAGGTAAAAGGTTCCTCCTTCTTTTATGAGGTTTACTTAATTCATTGTGAACTAATGCAAACTTTCCCCCTTTTTTGCGCTATCTATGACAATGGAAGGTAACATCCTACGACATGATAACTATGCTACACTATCTTATGCATATTGAAGATAAGAGGACTAAAGTCCTGACCTAACTGTACCTACTTTCTATGTTTACGCAACGTTGGGAGTGTATGACCTAAATATTCATGGTTGCCATTATTATTATGGTTGGAGGTTATGATACTTTTATCTACTTAATTTTTAGTTTATAACTTGTAAATTGTTATGGTGTAAAGCCTAAGGTTTAAGGATTAACTCATATACGATAGAAAACCTTATGATAAGTCTTTGGAAAGGCTAGGGGTTATGTATAAACCTTTTATGGCATATTTCATATGCCATGAAACTATGGCTTAATGATACAAATAGGGTTTTGATGAGGGTTTAGTGCAATTGCGAAATCGTTATGGGTTTAACTATGGAGATGTGGGTAAGAATGTCGTTGCTAGTGGAAACCAGGGTGGCGCATTTATGGCTCAGTGGAAAGAGGGTGAAAAGCACCTCAAATGTTGGCTTGGTCGTTTGGGTGATTCATTTGGCTCTGCACCTAGTGGTCTGTTTGGTTTTGGCTCCCAAGTGTTTTTGATGCGTGGAGAAATAGTTTCCTTCATGTTGAAAGGTATGTTCTCCACCTAGTTTTGTAGCACTATTTTATTTGGTTGCTTCACTTGAGATTTCAACATACTTCTCGTGGCTCTATGTTTTCGATTTTGCAGGTGACATGGGTGGCTTGGACTTCATGGCTTGTTGGTGGCTATCTGGACTGTCTACACAACCCATTAATGTGTAAGCCCTGTGAAAACAAATATAGGCCTTTAACTCTACACATATATATGACAAAGTCTTGCACTCTCGTCTGGGAGTGTTTATCTCTATGTAGTATTGGTTAATAGTTCTCGATAGTTTGTTTGGGCCTTTGTATGGTATTGGGAATCCAAGATATGCAATTGTAATTGACTTGTCCCATGACATTCCAAATGTAAAAATGTTGGGAAATTTGTGTCTGTCCAAATGAAGACTTGACTTTGTAAATAGATTTTGGTTTGTAATTAAATCGTGTGGGTTGAATTTTTAATTGCATGGTATTGTGTTTGGATTTATATGATGCGAAGAATTCAGCATTACAGTGACATTGCTTACAATGGAACTATGTAACTCGTACCTGTGTTAATTTACTATTTATGCATTAAGTTGGTGGAATGTATGGTCTATTATCGTGACTGGGTTTTTCTTGTTACAAGCATTAGCTTGGCATATTACTGCACATATGGTGTCTATGTTTTAATGAGGTTGTGACTGTATTAAAGTTGACAATAGGTTTTTAAATATTATTCTCGGCATCATTTTCGTTGGGTTTCTTTTAATGATTATTATTGGCAGGGTTTTCACCTAACAACAATCAGCTTGGCTCGTCCTTTCGGTGAATACACAACATGCACATTTTATTGCTATGTTTTATTTAAATATATGACTTTTTAGACATGTATAAGGTTGGGGTTTACAGTTGTGATCTTGGATGTTGTGACTTAGCACTTAGAGAATACGCAACTGATGTATATAGTGTTGAAATAATTCTTTCTGCTACTGTATTTCATATTTGGTATAAATTGTGGTTTATGTTGAAACTTTTGTGGGGAGCCTATAAGGCGAACCCTTGATAGTGTTAATCTGTTGTTGTTTTAAAATTGATACCTATAGGATTCGATACTTGGGCATGTAATTCGATTTGGTTTTGCTTTTAATAATGCAATCCTACATGATTTAATCCTGCGCTATCTAACGCATAGACTAGTGTTTTAATGCAGCGTTATATTTTGTATTTTGGCAATGATGCCGAAAGGATTTGATCCTGGGTTTTTAAATGGATATATTGGTTAAGTATTTGGTTTATATTATATATATAATTGATTCTCATTGGTTGGTTTATAGTAGTTGAGATACTTTGTAATTGTTTAAGATTGAGCATAGAAATGGTATTTAATTTATGTTTTATGTTTATGAACAAGGTTTATGCTATAGTTGTATATAATGGATTTTATGGGTGCAATAATAAGCATGCTTGCAATATGTAATCTTCCATTAGTGGAAAATGTAGAGTTGAATTTTAATAGAGATAATTTTGTTTTGTGTATTTTAATTAGTTCTTCTGGTTGATAGTTTATTAGTTATTTTGAATGTGATTTATTTCTAGTTTGAAGTTCTTCCACTCAGAGATTTGACCTCTATATATAAAATGTATATATACAAACTTTTTTTTACTTTTGTATTTAAGTTTGAACAATAATCAGGAATCTAGCTAACTTAGTTAATATAGACTCTATTAAAAAAATACACCATTAGAGAAGGCTAAATTTAAAATGTAAATGATGAAAGAGTAATGCAGAAACAATAGAGACCATATTCTCCTATGGTTTTGAAAACTAATAAAAGTATAGGTGACAGTATACAATTAATAATAAGAATAAGATCTACATTTTCCTAACTAGACAATCATGGTTTAAAAAAAAAAAACTCCTCTATAATATTTATTTCTAGGTTTTGTAGGCATATGTAAACTAAAATAACCATAGTTCTTCTTTTAAGGTTATGTAAACAAAATAACCTAGCTACAACAAGAAAATAATATTCATATTGTCATTCTAGACTTTAATCCCTTCATTTAATAAGAAATTGTATGAACTGTAAAGAAAAAAACAAATGTCATACCCATAATTTGAAGCTATTTTAATGGCTCGAAATCTTACACACTCAAACACACAACATTAACAAGGGCATAGATAGTTCTGACATCTGTTTAGTTAACCAAATAACTTGGGAACTACCACGTTCCATCCAACCATGACCTATAACCATTCCTGGGTTCAATCCAGATTCCTCTGAGCTTGTTCCAACATGCAAGTAGCTTAGAGCTCCCAAGGTAAGGCTTCCCTATCTGGGATAACAGGTTCTATACCACTTGGCATTTTTACTTAGGAAAAATTATCTCTAAGAACTCTCTTGATAATAATAGTCAAGTAGTATAGATGGAAAATCAAAATANTATCTGGGATAACAGGTTCTATACCACTTGGCATTTTTACTTAGGAAAAATTATCTCTAAGAACTCTCTTGATAATAATAGTCAAGTAGTATAGATGGAAAATCAAAATCCCCCCCTGCCTCTCTTTGGGTTGGGTTTTTATAGACAAACTTTAGGAAAAATGGCAGTTAAATCAATAATCATTTGTTTTCTTGAAAGAACCTTTTTTACTTAATTTACGTGAATCTAGTATTTATTTAATTTAACTTAGGATCTCTTTGACTAGTTCATACTTTGACTCTTTTAGGTATTTAATATTTAATTATTGTTAGTAATGGATAATAATACAAAGATCCTTTCATTATTATTCATAGTTACTAGTATTAATACTTATGCTTACTCTTTTATACACATTATATGTAAACTATATATTTATATATACCATTGTTAACATTTTTACTTTAGGTATCATATAGCATGATCCCTAATCACACGACACTTTTCTTTCTAGATTATAGTCACTTGTTTATTAAGGCTTTCAGGTAGGGGTTAGGTCAACTAGGTTAGGAAACTCTAAACCTCCTTGCATGTAGGATTACTTCATTTAACATTGTAGTTCTTCAATGATATACAAAAATTCAAAATTTCATTTAATCACTTACAAATAAGGAAGATGAGATCAATGTTTTAGCAGAGTCGTTTTCACTCAATCATATTATTTTTTTTCAGTAACTCCTAGCATTATCCAAAGCCCATACTTAACACTAAGAAACAAGGAGTTACAACTTAGTGCAATTGTAGATCTCCTCACTCAACACTAATGCTAGGATATATTTGTAGGATACACCTAGGGATACAAAGGCCAAGGATCCGATGTTCTAGACCTTATGATCATTATTAACTTGGAATGCTCCAGGGTGTATTCCCAACAATTCCAATTCTTATCTTTTCATGTTCTTCAGAGCTTCATGATCAACACAAAGGGTTCATAACTCATGTGCTCCAGAGCCTCTCACTCAACACAAACATTAAATACTCATGTTCTCTAGATCCTCTCGCTCAACACAAACATTAAACACTCATCTGCTCTAGAGATTTTCGCTCAACACAAACATCGAATACTAATGTGCCTCAAAGCTTGTAGTCAACACAAATATATCATCAATTATGTTCTCGAGGTCCATGCCCAACACATGAAATCATATACATAAAACATATGAAATTATCTTACGCCCAATATATCAAACAAATCATCATTCTCATGTGTAGTGGGGTCTTATGCCCAATATACAAAATAAAACATCAAATCAACATCACATGCAATGGGGCTTATGCCCATAAGTGTTAGGTCAAAAATTTAGGATATTACATCCCTCCCCACTTAGAACAACACTGTCCCTGGTGTCCTAGGGACTAGGAATGAAATCATGAAACAGGGCGGGGTAATCCTCTCTCATGGTGGATTCATTCACCCAAGTAGTCTCATCGCCCTCAAAGTGCTTCCATTTACCTTTCAACTAGACTATGGTGCGCTTCCTGAGCTGCACCTCCATCTTCTCCAATATATGAAGGGGTTAATGTACAAACTCCCCTTCAAGTTCCACCTGTAACAAGGACCAATCCATCACATGTTTAGTATCATATACATATTTATTTGATAAGGATGCATGGAAAAAATTGTGAACTCTTATGTGAGAAGGTAAATCTATTTCATATGCCATTGGCCCTCTCTTGGCCAGTATCTCGAAAGTTACACAAAATATTGGTGCCAAATTTACGCACCTCCCCGAGCTCAATGAGCTTCTTTTTTCTTTTTCTTTCAAGTAAACATGGTCTCCTATCTAATAATCTTAATCTTTTCTTTTCTTATCCATGTAACTCTTCTAGCGGTTTTGTGCTTCTTTAAGGTTCTATTGGATTTTGGTAGCCAATATTTTTAAGTCCTTTAGTAAGTCAGGCCCTAACATGAACTAGTCCACTGAGATATCCCAAGTAGTCATTGTTCTACACTTTAATCCATAGAGTACCTCAAAGGGACTCATATTGGCGGAGGTATGGTATCCATTGTTATCTGCAAAATATGCAATATGCAGGTAATCTTCCCACTTGGTGGGGTTGTTCATGATATACATCCTAAGCAAGTCTTATAAAATATGGTTTACCTATTTTGTATGCCCGTCTGTCTGCGGGTGGTAAACATTACTAAACTTTAATTGTGTCTCTAATATGGATAATAAGGATCTCCAAAAGTGTCAGTTGGAATAACTCCCAAATTCATATTATTTCTCCATAGAATGCCTTTATTTATACATCTACAATGACTCTTGGGATCATACATACGAGAGTCTCTTCATATTCCAAATATTTACAATAACGTATAATCCCGACGGATTATATTCCAACAATCCCCCCCTTAATCCGAAGGGGTGTTAGTAAGTCCGAGCATGTTTCTAAATCTTTCAAACTTTTCTCGTCCAAGCGATTTGGTGAAGATGTCTGTAACTTGATCATTTGTGGAACAATGTCGAAGATGGACTATCTTGGCCTCTACATGATGTCGAATCAAATGATACTTTGTGTTGATGTGTTTGGTTCGATCATGGAATCTAGGATTCTTAGCCAGCTTGATTGCAGAAGTATTTTCGATCAATAATGGAGTGGATTTCTCTTGTTTTTCTTGCAAATATTCAAGTATCTTCTCGAGCCATACTATTTCTTTCGTTGCTTCAGCTGCATCCACATATTCTGCTTCTGTTGTTGAATCTGCCGGAACTGACTGTTTGCGTGATCTCCATGAGACAGCTACTGATCCAAGACTCATAGTGTATTCAGAAGTTGATACTCCTGTCTCCTTATTGCCATCAAAATCTGAGTCTAAGTACCCAATAAGTTTGAAGTCATACACCTTAGAGTACTTGAGTCCAATGTCTTGAGTCCCCTTTAAGTATCTTAGAACGCTTTTTGCAGCTGACTAGTGTCCTTCACAAGGTTTATGTATGAACCTTGAAAGTATGCCAACAACATAAGAAATATCTGGTGTAGTTGTTGTAAGGTAGATAAGTCTTCCTACAAGTTGTTGATACTTGGTTGCATCCTCAAATTCTTTTCCTTCGCTTGATGTGAGCTTCATTTTCTGTTCCATTGGAGTAGAGATAGGGTTGCATTCTGTCATGCAAAATTTGTCTAGTAGTTCTCCAACATATTTTTTCTAAGATAGGAATATGTACTTAGGATGTTGAGTGACTTCAATTCCTAAGTAATAGTGGAGATGTCCCATATCTATCATTTCAAAGATCTTTTTCAAATCTTTCTTTATGGATGCTATATAGCTCTCATTGTTCCCTGTCATCAAAAGATCATCTACGTACACCACAAGATACACAACAGATCTTCCAACTTTCTTTATAAATAGTTTTGCATCATCAAGATCAAAATGTTCAAAATTTAACTTCAAAATATTCTCAGTTAATTTTTCATACCATGCGCGAGGCGCTTGTTTTAGGCCATACAAGGATTTGACAAGATTGCATACCTTTTGTTCTTTTCCTTTCACAACAAATCCTTCTAGCTGCGACATGAAGACATTCTTTTTCAAGTCTCCATTCAAGAAAACAGTCTTCACATCCATCAAATGAACTTTCTACCCATTCTGAGCAACTAAAGAGAGTAAGGTACGGATGGTAGCCCATTTTGCTATAGGAGAAAATGTTTCTTCATAGTCAATTCCTTCCTTCTGTGCATAGCCTTTTGCTAAAATCCTTGCTTTGTGCTTTTCAAGTAAGCCATCTGATCTGTATTTGTTCTTGTACACCCACTTGCAGCCAATTGGTTTGGTTCCAACTGGAGGGTCAACCAGCTTCCAAGTTCCATTCTTCATGAGTGCATCATACTCATTCTGCATAGCTTCTTTCCACTCAACTCGAGTAGAATCTTCTTCAAAGGAAGTTGGTTCAAAGTTAGCAGATAAATTAAATTCACAATCAAATGATACATCCATGTCTTCACCTGAATTATCTGCTTCTCCTCCATCTTCATGTCTTTTTGAACTTCTTCGTTCCCGTCTTTCCAACTTCATCCGTATGGACACTTTCAAGTGTCTTTGTGGCCCATTTAGGAATATTCCATGATGGTCCTTGTTGACCAACTGGTGGTGCTTCATTTCCTTCAAGGTTGAGTCTTCCAATTCTCTCAATCACATCATCCAGTTGAATCTCTTGTTTAGGTGAAGTAGCAGAAACTTCTTCATGCGGGGGAGTTGGTGCTTCATATGGAAATTCCAAAGGTTGATCCAGAATAGGAATCCCCCCTTCAAGGTTTGGAATTTCATATTTATTTTTAGAATATTTCTTTAGATGAGGATATTTTTCCAAATGATCAAGCTGTCTCTCAATGGACTGGTCATTTTTATTAGTCTCAAGAAAAATGACATCTCTGGAAATAACAAACTTCTTGTTTACCTCATCATACAGACGATATGCCTTGGAGTTTTCTTCGTACCCCAAGAAAATGCATTTTATGCTTCGAGCACCAAGCTTGTTTCTTTTCTCCTTTGGAATCAAGGAATAACAGGTGGAACCAAAAACTATGAGATGCCTGACTGAAGGGAGATGTCCAAACCACATTTCATGTGGAGTCTTGTTATCAAGAGAATTTGAGGGACTTCTGTTTCTCAAATAGGTTGCACATTTCACTGCATTACCCCAAAACATTAGTTTTACATTCTTAAAAAACATCATTGAGCGTACCATATTCATTATGGTTCTGTTCATTCTTTCTGCTACACCGTTTTGTTGAGGATTGTAGGGAACTGTAGTCTAATGTGCAATTCCATGTTGGTGAAGATAATCTTCAAAAGCATTTGAAGTGTATTCTTTCCCATTGTTGGTATGAAGTGTACCAATTTTAGATTGTGCTTGTTTTTCTATCAATGCATGAAAGTCCTTGAATGCTTGAAATGCTTCTGATTTTGTCTTTAATGAGTAAATCCAGCACATTCTTGAGTAGTCATCAACAAAGGTCATAAAATACTTATTCCCATTGGCAGAAGGAGTTGGCATTGGGCCACATAAATCAGAATGCACTAATTCTAATTTCCTACTTGCTCTAAAATTAGATTCATGGAATGGTAGCTTACCGTGTTTCCCTAATATACATGCATCACATTTGCTCTTCTCTTTGGGAATGGTGGGTAAACCAAATAAACCATTATTTCTCAACAAACGGAGACTGTTATAATTCAGATGACCAAATCTTGCATGCCACAATAAACTTGATGAAAAATTACCTTCTCCATGCTGAGAGAGGTAGGCATAGTTTTGAACCCTTGCAAATAAACCCTTTAGCTTCAGCAGCTTCCCATCTTCGTATCCAGTCATGATGACTTGGTTGTCAGAGGACTTTCTTATTTCTATGATTCCATCAAACATGCGGATGGAATGGCCTTGCTGTCGAATCTACACCAAGGACATCATGCTTCTCTGCAACTCTGGAAGATAAAGAACATTCTTCAACAAGAAATCAGGGAATCCAGGCATCTTCAGCCGAATGGTGCCCATTCCCTTTGGTTTAAGACTTGACTTATCTGAAAAGTAAACTATGCCATTTATTGTTTCATTAAGTTCTTCAAAATAGTCTTTTCTAAAATTCATGTGTGATGTTGCACCAGTATCAAGTATCCAACAATCTGTGTAAGATGAAAGTGAAGTCATTAATACCAAGATTTCAATGTGCAACAATACAATGAGAAGAATCTGAATATTTACTAGCATATTGGTTCTTATTGTCATCTTTCTTCTGGTTATGTTTGTCTTTGATGGAGTCCCATAAAGCCCAACACTGATCTGCTGTGTGTCTAATCTTTCCACAACGCTTGCACTTCAAATCTGATCTTTTGCTGGAGTTGTTTCTGCCTCCTTTACCTCTGAAGTTTCTTCTTCCTCTGCCTCTCTTGCTGCTTTCTCCTTTGGGATGATCATTGGATTGGTCTTTGGTGTGGTTCTTTGCTTTTTGAGCAAAGCAAAGTGATTCTCCAGAATGCTCGGTTGTCTTCTTACCAAAATCTTTCTCTCTGTCAGCTATCTTCTCTACCAGGGTGTCAAATGTCAGTGATTTGAACTTGTCACTTACTTGTAACGACTCAAGATAGTTGGAGTGAGAAGGATACAAATATTTTACAAATGTTGCAAGGGGAAGATCTAGTTTCATACTAGTGGCTTGAATCTTTTGCATGATAGCTTTGATTTCAGAGGCAAGTAACATGGGATCATTGTATTTTACTTCTAAACTGAATAGTTTTAGCATTAGTTGAATAACTTCCATTTCAGAGTGTGAATCATACAAATATTTTAACGTTTTTAGTGCTTCAAAACATGACTTTACAGGCAATATGTGCTGGCTCACCTCTTCACTGACTGTGGCAGTGATTACCGCTAAAGCTTTCTTGTCTTTTGTTTTCCAAATGGCCTTCTCTTTCTCAGATTCTGGAGGTCTTGGGTATCTGGTTATGGGCTCTCCAGCTTCTGTCTCTATTGTGGTGCCTTCGCAAATACCATCCCAAAGGTCATTGTAGATGAAGGCAGATTTGATCTTCCTCCACCATTCTGGATAAGTGTCTTTTCTAGTGAGAGTGACACCAACTACATATGCTATAGATTGCATATTCTGTGATTGAATCTTGCAACTAAAACAATATGACAAAACGAAGAAAGAGTAAAGGTGCAGGTCTAAGTCTCTGCCACCTTCCTCAAGCTTTACAACAATGTCAATGTCTCTGCTATTGTCATACAAACTTTCAAATACAAAATTAATCCTCTCAAGCCTACAATACCAACTTTAAATAAGCTTTCAATGGATTTCAAACTAGTAGAAAACAATCTCTCACCAATGCAAATGAGCAGGTCGCAGGTCAAAGAAAAGCAGGATTTCTTCAAGAGATTAGAACGCATCCTTCTTATCTATGTGGGAGGAGGTAGAACCTCAACTCTTAGATCAAGCAATTCAATCTTCAACGTAATCAGTACCAACAATGTGGATGTCACAACTTATGAGGTTGTAGCAATATTATCACATAGTATGTGATCATAGCTTCAGGCCTATGAGTGGACTTAAAATGCAGCTTCGGGAATGAGCAGCTTCAGTCACAACATTTCAGGAAGTAGACACTCTCCACGCAGCTGAATGAGGGTGTGAATATTCACCTCATTCTCTTAGTCTTCAAAAATGGCTCTCATTCATATTTATATTGAACACCGAGTCCGCAGCTCTCAGCGTTGATATTGAATTCAACCAAGAGAGGTCACTCACACATGGAATTCACAGCTCTCAAAATAAACCTCAGATATCAAATGAAATTTCAGCTCTATATTCATTATCTTGGTAGCATATACAATCATTCAGTTCACACAACTCAAGAAATAAAGAGCCTCAACTTTAAACCAACCAAATAGTAGGGTTCATGGACTATGATAGGCATGTGGATACACGGGTAGTAGAGTATATTATCTATTGTGAAATGGAATAATCAAAGAAATGATTATTCCAACCTCGGTTTGTTGGGGAGAAAATCCAGAGAGAAGACACAAACACTAAATATTGCAAAGGATTGATAGGAGATGGAGTCAAAGCACTCTTGGAGTGCTATCAGTTCTAGAAAGAAGCTTGCATCAATTCAAAGAAAACGCAGAGAAGGAAAACTTAATACCTAAAACGTTCCACAACGAGTCTGTATTCTGCAAGAGAATAACACATATAGCAAGTAGGCTCACAGGATGAATAGATAGAGGGCAGGATGGTGACTGGTAGGTAGGTGTGCAGCAGAAATGAAGGAGCAACGTCAAGCAGAACGTTGCACTCCAAACAAAACGGACGAGCAGAGGATAGAAAAATTTATGAAGCAGCACTCTGGCAATGGACTGGCATGCAGGCAGCATACCAAGACTGGAACGCAGCAGCAAGAGTTATGGCAGGTGGCTTTGATACCACTGTTACATGGAATAACTCCTGAATTCATATTATTTCTCCATAGAATTCCTTTATTTATACATCTACGATGACTCTTGGGAACACATCCGAGAGTCTCTTCATATTCCTAATATTTACAATAACGTATAATCCCGACGGATTATATTCCAACAAAAATTTCTTGGTAAACTTTGTATGTTGATCTGAAATGATTTCCTTGGGTATCCCGTGCAATCTGAATATCTCCTTTAAGAAGAAGGAAAATATATATTGCCTTGCATGTCGACTTCATTGGAATGAAGTGTGGTGATTTTGAAAACTTGTCAACTACTACAAAGATAGAGTCATTTTTCTTCTTACTCTTTGGTAGACATGTAATAAAATCCATACTAATGACCTCCCACTTCCATTCCAGAATGGATAATTGCTACAACAATCCCAAAGGATGCTGGTGCTCAGCTTTGACTAGCTAATATTCTTGACATTTTGCAATTAAAAATGAAAAACGCTATGTAGGCCTTTAACATAGGCCAGAAGAAGTGTTTCATTACTGCGGATATCATCTTTTGATATCCTGGATGCCCCAAGTAGGATGTCTAATGAAATTCCATGAGGATGCTTGTTAATAGGAAAAATACACCTCTCACGGACATGAGTTGTTCCTTTAGTCTGAATGGTTCATATCTAGAACAAACAGTACACAACATAATTGAAAGACTTTCCCTAGAATTGGTAAAGATTTGGAATAAGGGTCTTTGATGAAAAGTGTGGTTATCTCCTGCAATGCTAGTTTCTTCACTGATGTGCCTGCATGATCACATGAAAACAACACAAAAGATCAAAAAGCACCAGAAAATGTTCCACTATTCTATGCTAGTGACTAAGAATCTAACAATAAAACATATGATATCAATACACTATAATTTATGGAAAAGGAACCAATTTTGCATTAAATAAGGAAGAATAAGTTACAACCTATTCCTTAGTGTCAATAAGCTCCTTAACAATACCAATATCTTATCCTCCAAAGCTCCAACTATGCTCACTATACTGATCTAGGCCAGAATGACAATGCCATAGCATAACCTTGCTCTCTCTCAACCATGGATATTGTTTGGTGTTATACTATCTAGATTAATTCACCTAATATTTAATCATCGACCGAGGTTGATAGGCTTAGAGTTGACACAAAATATATGCGAAGGTAGAGGGGTTCCTATGGTGTCATGGAAATATTTTAACAAACAAAAGATTGAAAGATCTTTCAAAGTGAAAAACCGGGTCAAAATCCTAAGAATTCAATTATTAAGGTAATTAAACTAGAACAAAATATTGAACTAAATAATTGACAATTTATTCTATAAGTAAATAACTTTAAACTGAAAATGATACTATTAACAACTAATATTTTCAAAATAGGAATCTAAGAGGCAAGAAAAACCTAATTAATAAGCAAGTAGAAAACTTAATAAAGAAAATTAAATAGAAAGGAAAAAATAGAAAACTTAATAAAATATCTTTGAGTTCTCTCCAACAAGTCTCTTTTTAGTAATCACACAATGAAAAAGGAATAACCTAAAAACATACTACGGATAACACACACAATACTGAAATTTACATGTAAATGGATAAATCAATACAAAAGCATAAACACAAAACAATACATCAGTAAAGAAATTAGAAACAAAACATAAGATATCTTAACATATTCAAGGTGAAAAAGAAGTAAGGTAACTTTTAATAAATAACCTAAAACACTGTAACTTTAAATTCAATGTTAAATAAAACTATCATCTAACTATCTCAGTCAAAGCATACTTCAAACATTAGGGAAACATAACTAAAAACAATCTCAAAACACATTAAAAACACTAAAAATGAAACTATGGACTGAATGATAGACTGAACTATAGGTCTGAAAGGGGTGGCCGAATGACAGTTTAAAGAGGCTATCTAAATGATAGTTTAAGCATACTTTCTGAATGATGGTCTACACAGTTAAAATGACAAAAATTAACCTAAATGATCTAATCTTCAGCTGAATTTGTGCAGATGCAAATCTAATGCATAAAGACAATAAATAAACCTACTTATCAAGCAAATTTAAGAGTGAAATGAAATTAAACAAATTCATGAACATAAAGAAATCATTGCATGATAATAAACAAACTGAAATTTAAATTCCATAACTTATAATAGAAAGGAAATAAACATAAATGAATTTAAAAGAAATCTAATCTATTTGCTTGTAAATAAACTAAACAGTCAGCTGGAAATAAAATGACTGAAGGTAAATTCAAAAGCAAACTATGTGTGCAATCTAGTTATTTAATTCTAGAAATAAAATGCATTATAGAAAGAAAATGAAATAATACAACTAACTGGAAACAAGACTAACTAAAATCGAAAAGATAAAATAAATAAACAAGAAAAAGAAAGAAATCTCTAGTTGATGAGGGGCCCTCTCAACAATCAGGGGTGGTGCTTGACTAACTTATACTCAAACACAATATTTGACAATAAAGAATACAACTCTTTATTCAAACAATGGAACATAAATAAAATGTTCTTCTCCAAAAACGACTATCTAACAAATAAAATGATCAAATCCCTAACTCTGCATAAAGGTGTGTTTATATACAACGTTTACAAGGATGAGCAAGTTGACCCTTTAGTGGTCATCTGCTCTCTAAATTTAGTCGACTATAAAGGAATTTAACTAATCATAGGCCAAGGCACAAGATATTCTTCAGCATGAGTCTGGTTCTTTTCATTGGACAGTGTATGCACAAGCTCCTTCCTTGGCACAACAGGTGAACTAGTGGCAAGCAGAGGAGAGCGCACGTGCGATTTTTATAGAACGCGAGCTAATACATCATCCCAATGCATGGTCTATTGGTGAGGTGTCGACAAAGGAGGCTACAAGCTGGTGGATCATCTAGAACATGAGCTTCATTACCTAGACACGTAGACAACAGGTCATTTGCAGAACTATTTCATGTTTTAATGCCTGAAATCAATTCTCAACAGAACACAATCTGGTTAGCGATCTGGATGAAAATCTGAACAACAAGCTGGACCGTGAGCTAGATATGCTAGGCGCAGATCTAGGATGAAAAAAAATCGATTTACTGGTGCGCTTTAGGACTAAAGTATGCATTAACACATTTTAACACCTGGGAAACTACCAACGAGTTTTGCGCAGCGAGCTAGATGATGCGCTAGGCGTTGAGATGGACGTGCTGTGCGCATGGAAAGATGAATGCATACTTGTTGTTAATTTGTCCCAAAAATATTATATAATCTACAAAAAATATACAAATCAATTAATATATCAAATGTGCTTCAATAATGTCAATTTTAATTAATAAAATCATAAAATGATAATAATAAATGGATGTTATATAAACCTTAACTTCATACATACCTGGGATGAATAGTTATCTGTGTGACATATAATATACAAAAAGATAATAAAACATATGTTTAAATGAGTAATTTAATTGCTAAAAATGATAACAAATCTAGGATCAACAGATATGAGCCTTCTTTTATAGAACTCGGGAGGATACAGATGGTTAAGAAAATGACAGGTGAGGTGGATAGGAGATCCTACAAGGATGGATCTCAAGATGAGGTGGTCCTCAAGTGTAGGGATAAGGGAGCAATGAAGCCTTCCTTCGAGAAGCTTCATGGAATCCTCTCTTTTTCACTTTTTACCAAGGTCATCGCTTCTTCCTCACTATGATAGAGTGGTGAAGGTGTAGAACCATGCCTTGTACAAGGGTCAAAGGAGGTGCCACCGCTTACTTCCAAAATATTTAAGGCAGTGTTGAAGAAGGTAATTTTTTTTACTATAAGGTAGGAGCAGTGCTAGATTTTGATATGCATGATTGATATCTAGAGCAGGATTTTACTTCATGACTTGGGATTGAGGGAAAAAATACTGTGTTTAGGGCCTCATCACATGCCGATGATGAAATTTATGTGTAACAGAATGCCCCCCAAAGTATGAGGCTAGAGGGATACGATAGGCAAGATATTTGAAAGACAAAGTTATCACTTCGAGGAAATAATTAGCTTGATCGAAGATCAACAACTACGAATCTGCAATACATCAATACTTTTGACTCATGAATGAAGGTATCAACATCATGGCTATAGACCAATACAAGGCAGATCCATGAGAGAGAATAAAAACCATGTATTCTAGAATACAATGTAGATCCATGTGATAAAGGACTCAAACTTGGGACATAACTACTAGAAATACACTGTAGATCTATGTCAAAATCAACACAAATTTGAACACCACCATGACCATACATATGTGGATCCATGTTGGGAGTTCATACTATATACTCCATCGCAACTTGGAGAGAAAGATATGAGTGCTTTGACGGATTCCTATGGTCTTCGTCTCATCTTCCACAAAGTACGATTCTATCCTTGTGATTACATTGATATGAATTCAAACATGGTAGAAACCACTTGATTACCGATCAACGATATGAACCGTTAACAAGTGTGAGGGAGATCACCATTAATGCCAATGATTCCCAAGGTACCCTAGTACAAATTACTGAGTGTGAATAGATAATTTGATGTCAAACACTCAATCGAGTCTATCAATAAAAGGTCAATTATGTGAACCTATGTCAAAAGCAAGAGAATATTTCATTGAGGCATATAGATCTCAAGGTACTAAACTTGTTTATAAGACTAATTCCTGGATGATGAGCTGATGTCGACAGGAATAGTCCCATCAAAGGAGGACCATGGTGAATCTCACATTGACAACATGGAACTCGAAAAAAAGTTTTGGAGTATTGTAGATAATGTAACCATAGGAATGACTCAAAAGGTACTGACACAGAGACTATTTTGAGTGCAGAGGTAAACTTTCAAATTTCATTTGAACATTGGGAGGCACGACAAAAGACTTGGAAGCATAGTGAATCGACGAGGTAGAATATGATACCACAATATACAATGCATTCTTTGAAAGACTCAAAGGAATGACATGACTCATGAAAGTGGATCGAATCATAGACAAGATGATTTACCCAATTGACTGAATGAAATGCAGACAAGTTCCATGTTCAAAGATGATGACAAACATTCATTTATTTGCAAAATGAATTGATTCCCTTCCCTTAATTTCTCCATCATCAGTGATGAGTGCCTCTTTTTGTTTTTTCAAGTTCAAAGAGGGTAACAAAAACTTGTTGTAGCTTATCCTTCAAATAAGTCCAAAATCATATGTTTTTCAAATTGGGGCATGTGACATACACACCCCCTTAATGTATAACATCGTCCTCGATGTTATTTATTCCTCATCCTCATAGTTCCCCTGAAATAGAATTGGATATGCATCTTGCATATGAATTTTCAATTCTCAGGTGGATTCTTCTGGACTAAGGTGCTTCCATTGCACCTTCACTTGACCAATTGTGCGATTCCGAAGTGAGATCTACCTCGTTTCGAGGATACAATCTGGTTCCACCAGAAAATCTCCTTCGGGTTCCGCATGCACATCATTCTAATTAATAACATGAGTAGCATCATGTACTTATTTTTTTAATATAGAAATATGAAAACATTGTGAACTCTTAGATTTGGTGGTAGAGCTAACTGGTATGCTACCCGTGCTATCGTAGACAGTATTTCAAAAGGACCACAATATCAGGGTGCTAGGTTAGCACAACTATCTAACCTCAGAGAACTCATTTTAGGTCTCACTTTGATAAAAACATGTTCACCTACCTGGAACTCCTTTGAAGTTTGTTTAAGATCTGCTTGGATTTTCTATCGATCTTGCACAATTTTCAAGTTACATTGTACCTATTTTACAATTAGCTCCATCTCTTTTAATAATTTAGGTTCTAATAATAACCTATTCACTGGATTACTCCAAGATATGGGGGTATTTCATTTCCTTCCATACAAAATTTCAAAAGGACTATATCTAGCTAAAGCTTGGTAATGATTATTGTAAGCAAATTCTACCAGGTCTAGATAATTTTTCCATTTACATGGCTGCTCCTTTACATACATTCTGATCAGATCCTCCAATACCTGATTTACTCTTTCAGTCTGTTCATCAGTTTGAGGATGTAAAGAGGCACTAAAGTTTAATGTAGTATTTAACCCTTTAAACAAATATTTATAAAAGTTGCTTGTAAACTTAGGGTCTCGGTCTGGAATTGTCACCTTTGGTATTCCATGCAACTGAAATTTTGTTTTTTATGAAAATATCAACAATATTTGCAGCTTTATAAGTAGTTTTTATAGGTATAAAATGGGTTTCTTTACTCAATTTATCAACAACTACCATTATTAAATCATTTAAGTTCTAATTTCTAGGTAGTTCCGTGATCAAATCAAGGCTAATTATCTCCGATTTCTAGCTAGGAATAGGCAATGGATGAAGTAGCTTAGCTGGATGTTGATGTTTAGTTTTAACTTTCTAACATTAAAAGCACCTAGAAATGTATTTTGTCAATTCATTTTCAAGTTTGGCCAGAAATAATATTTTCTTAGCATGGTTATGGTTTTCTAATAACCTGGATGCCCTGAATAAGGAGTTTTATGAACTTCCTTTAAAATTAACATCTTAATTTTAGGTACATTAGGTATGTATAATCTATCTTTATACAATAATAATCCTTTTTCATTCAAGTTGTACCCTGTACTTAGACTTTCTATTCAATTGTGTCTTACTTTTGCTTGTAATTTCCAAAAATTTCCATCTTGTTCTATTCCATCTTCTACATGTTCTTCCAAGTCTGTCTTATCATGTGTCGATGGCTGCTATAAAATTCAGCTTTGCATTTATGATTAATGCATCATCAAACTTATTCTCCTTTCCTTTAATATGTTGAATTTCAAAATCATATTCACTAAGAAAATCTAGCCACCTATCTTGCCTAGCATTCAAGTTAGGTTGATCCAACATATATTTGAATCCTTTATTATCTGTCATCAATATAAACTTTCTTATGATTAAATGATGGCACCACATTTTTAAGGCATGTATGACAGCAACTAATTCTAAGTCATAGGTCGCATAATTTTTCTCATGAACCTTCAGCTTCCTAGACTCATAAACAATTACGTGTCCTTCCTAAGATAACACTCCACCTAAACCATCATTGCATGTGCCACTACATACTATAAAATATTTATTAGGGTCAGTAATTCTTAGAATTGGTGCAATGGTTAATAATTTTTTTAACTTTTTAAAACTGTCTTCACATTTCTCATTCCAATTGAAGTTCATCCCTTTTTTCTGCAAATAGGTTATAGAATTTGCAATTCTTTAAAACCCTTCGATGAATCTCTGATAATAACAAATAATACCCATAAATGATCGAACGTCAGTTACGTCTTTTGGGACTGGCCAATCCTCGATTTCCTTTATCTTTTCGGGGTCAACAAAAATTCCTTCTTTAGTCACCACATGACCCAAATACTGAATTTTATCTTTAAAGAAATCACATTTACTAAATTTTGCATATAGTTGACGTTCTCGTAACACTTGTAAGACAATTTTTAAGTGTTCTTTATCTTCCTCTTCAGACTTTGAGTGAATTAAGATGTCGTCAATAAATACGAATACAAATTTATCTAGATATTTATGCATTACATTATTCATCAGATACATAAAAAAAAGATGGGGCATTAGTAATCCCAAATGGCATAACGACTAACTCACAATAACCATACCGGGTCCTAAAAGCTATTTTAAAGATGTCGTCATCCTTGATTCGGAAATGACAGTATCCAGATCGTAAATCAATCTTTGAGAACACCGTTACTCCACGTAGCTCATAAAACAGATCATCTATGCGGGGTAATGGGTATCTATTCTTGATAGTCATTTTAATTAGTTAACGATAATCTATACATAGTCGTAAAGTTCCATCCTTCTTCTTAACAAAGATGAGAGGTGCCCCCGAGGGAGAAACACTGGGTCTAATGTAATGTTTATCAATGAGCTCTTTTAACTGCGTCTTAAGTTCATTTAATTCTAGTATATTCATCCGACAAGGGGATTTTGAGCAGGGCACTACACCAGGTACCAAGTGAATAGTAAAATCTAATTCTCATTTCGGACGCAGTCCCAGAATTTCTTCTAGAAATACATCTAAATATTACCTTAGAACATAATATCATTCAGTTTTAATTTATCTCTATTATTAGTGTTTTCTTCATTAATTACTGTTATGGCAAAAGCTTTATAACCCTTCCTAACAGCTCTCTTAAGCTGCAAAGAAAAAATCTTCCTTATGGTTCTTTTCCTAGGGATTCCTTTTACATTTATTAACTTCCCTTCGTTATTTATGCAAGTGAAGATTTTATCAAAGCAATTCAGGACCACCCTATACTATTCTAATTAATCCATAGCAATTAACATATCATATGAACCTAAAGGTAACACATTGATCTTAACAGAGGTTTCAAACTGATCCATAGTTACTACACAATTCTTAACAAATCTAATTACTTTTCTCTTTGACCAATAGCTAGCTGAACTAACCATGATCTTGTAATTTTTTCAACTAAAAGCTTACACTTTTCCACTAAATTTGGAGAAATATAACTTAAACTAGCTCCTGGATCGATCAAAATAGATATAGGTATTTGATTTATGTTACCTTCCATTTCCACCATGGAAGTTTGATAATCTACTTGTCTATTCTCCAATGCTGTGTTGATCCTAGGCATTGCCCTCACTAGATCACCAACAATCATCTCCTCATGTATTGTATGTATATTGCTAACAGTCTTCTTCCGATTGGGGCAAACTCATGCATAATGTGGACCATTACATTCCCAACACTTTATGGGTTCATTTCATTCAAAATTATTTGTATAGTTATTGTGGTTGTTTCTAGATTCTTTATTCCTTTGATTATTTGTATTGATCTATAAATTAATTTTGTTCCCTTGGAAATTTTTACTAGGAAAATTTCTGATATTACTATTCTTAAAATTTCGGTTAGGTACAAAACCTTTCTTTTTATGTTCAAAGTTATTATTTCTTTTGGCCTTCCAGTTGGTCATACTTTCCTTTTTATGATTCTGTTCATAACATCAATTCGCTTTTCTCATTGATTCTTCTAAAGTTTTCATATTGTCATCCTCAATTTTGTCTTTTATATGATAAGGTAAACAATTGAGAAACCGGTGTACCTTAATTTTCTCATCCACAATATACATCACATACCTGAGCAGACTTAGAAATTTACTATTTAGTTCTATCATATTCATTGTTCCCAATTTTAGCTCATAAAATTCTTTAGCCCTTTCCTCATACTACTGTTCAGATAAAAATTTCTTCTTGAAATATTTATTAAATGTACTCCAATTAATATTTTTCTCCCTTATACCTTTTACTTTTTTTAAGTCCTGCCACCAAATATCTTCTTTCCCTATAAGATTGTAAATAGCCATCCTAGTCTTCAGTTGATTAGAGTAGTTATAAATTTAGAAGTATTTATTCATCATGGAAAGCCATGATTCTACTTCTTCCCCCTTCTCTGTTTCTCCATTAAAGGTTGGTGGCTTGATTTGCTTAAATTCCCCAACGATTTCTTCGTAAGTTTTAAACTTTCTCTTCCTAGTATGGTGATTATCTTCACTAATATCACTAGTATATTGGAAGTTTTGTCTATGTGAATCACCATACACTTCAGAATATGAGGTACTTTCAATTTTAATTTGTTTAGTATTTTTATCTTTATGCTGATAACCCATATCTTTAGACTCAGTTCTTTTATCTTTTTCCTCAGTATGAAATCTTTCCATCAAAATCTAATTTAGCTCCTCCTGGGCTCTCAGAATTCTCTCACTTTTTTTTAACCGACTCCATTTCTATTTTTAGTTCCTTAACTGTTTGTAGTAGTTCAGAAGAATTATTAGTTATCTCTTCTTGTATAGGTTCTCTTTGAAAGTTATTTCGTTTAGTGTAAGGAGACTCCTCATCCACAGATTCTTCCAATCTATCCATAACTGTAGTTAACTCAGAAAAAAAATATATCTGGGAATATCATTCAAAGCAAAATAACATCAATATGTTTGTTTAAATTTACTTTTCCACATATGCAATTTGAGCCACATTCAGTCCTAGTGTCTGAACCTTATGCTCTGATACCACATGTAATAAATCAAAAATTCATAAAAATTAAAAAATCTCATGTGACATAAAATGTCAAATGTCAATGCTATTGTACCACTAACTGGTTGCAGATAATCAAACAGTTTGTAAGAGAAACTAGGATTACTTATTTATTAGATTCTGTATAACTTGAAGGCTTATCATATACAGTTGTGTTAGCACTATTTCAACTTAGCAGTTGTAATATTTTTCCAGAAAGTAGAAAAGATATTCTATTTTTTACTAATGCTAAGTTTATTATCGATTTTCTTTTGTCAAGTAGGGGAAATTTTCTTAGGGA
>LPNX010247840.1:193900-272042 GCA_001517045.1 Pseudotsuga menziesii | reverse complement strand
TATATATATATATATATATATACAGGTCAAGAAGATACTTCTCTAGCATGAATATGATGCTACACTTAGAATGTTTAAATGTAGCTTGTCTCCATAAGAAGTAATATTGGTTTTAAGTTTGTCGTCAAACTCCGTAAGGATGTTAATACAAAACTTTATATGCATGTGTTACATTGCATGATCAATTACTATCAACATGACATCAAATCATCAGGATGATTAAGATTAAATTCTAATGAATACTTGCATTCTTTCTTACAATAATTGTAATCTAGAGTTTAATTAGTTAGAAACAAAGTTCGTAGCTTCAAACTTAGATCACTCAATGCCATTAGATGTTTTTCTGAAAAATATAAACAAAACTATACTGACTCTTAATTGTATATTCATTGATAGGTGTTTAGAGTTACAATTGAAACTTTTATATAAATTATGAGCACTGCACTTACTTAAGTCCCCAACTACACGCTGCAATAAAAGAATTGGATCAAGAATCTCTTCCTAGTTGAAAGAATTCTTCTTTATTACTTTTACAGTCCTTTACTTTGAATTCTTTTTACTTGTATCTTACACTTTCATTCCTAGTGTACCCTTCAGCTATAAATTACACCTTACACAAATTTGCTTAGTAAATCTTTTGAAATAAGGCTGTTGGTTTAAAGAAAACTAGTGAGAGATCTGATATTATTTGGTCCTAGTTAACAATTTACTCTCCAACTCTAACGAATCAAATGGATACCATTAGATCTCCTTTTAATATAGTTTAATATACAACATATAACTTTGAACTATGCTTTATCAAACATAGTTAACAAAATAACTATCTTATCTTGATCTATAAATAAAACCCTAGAAGAATATCCATGTCTTAACCCTATAGTTAACATACTAAGCATTTGAAATAATTCAAAGATAATATAGGATTGGCACTTCAAGAAAATTGCGTCGTTTAAATGATTATGAGTTTTGATTATAATTATTTTAATGCAGATTGGAACTGCACTCAACTATTGTCTTGCACCCATGCTTATGAAATAATTTAGGTGGGCACGTGGAGGTGTTTTGTCCATGGGTTGGGTTGACTTATAACAAAATCCTAACTCTCTCCTTTTGCATTGCAATAATCTTTTCGACTGGTGCGGCCGATCCATGACCTCGTGGCTGCCATGAATTTGCCATTATCTCATATTTGTATATTGCCTTCTAACAAAACACTTTGATCTTGTCTTGGTGAAGACATAAGGTGGTTCTCGGCGCTTAAATACTACTATAGCATACTGTGAGTGTAGAAATTGTTTTTCTTTAATGATTCGAGGACTGAATTAGTTTTTATGACAGAAAAACAATGGATAGATCTTGTCAAAGAGTGCTCTTTGTTCTAGTTGGAGTGTTGCTCGTTTTCCTTTGGATTTGTGATCTAGGTTTTCAGTTGTAACCAGCACATTAGACTTGTTCGGGGCATTACTCTTCCATGTGCCATCGGGCTTCTCTAGCTGCTTCTGTCCACGATTTCTTTAAACCATAATCATATTAGGTAACTGTTGGTCAATATTTTTTCATTACAACAATGTTAAGTTATAAATACATTTTTAAATATGTAACTAATACTGGCTTTGCTGCGTAGGTTCTTCTCATGACAATTGGGGTTAGCTAATAGAACACCTCTCCATTCATGGCCACACAAACCCTGGTAAGCCCCGGTTGAACTGATGGTTTTCTCTTGCATTAGTATTATGGTGGTTGGAAAGATGAGAATACTTCGATGCTAGTTATGGACTTGGCCTGGGTTTTACTTCTTAGGTTGTTCTTCATGTTGTTTTGTTTTTGTATAACTTTTAAACCCTAAAGGGTATTATGGAAAGAAGCTTTGAAGGCTATAGCAGCCGAGAATTAATGATTTTGTGACAGAGCCCTTATGGCTTGAGAAAATGTAAAAACTTCTGTTTTTCACATTTGACTTCAGCTGTGATGATACGATTTCGGTCATTGTCTGATTCAACAAGACTTGTAAATATATATAGGGGGATAAAAATATTGGTTACCATTTCGGTTTACTGTTTCGTTTATATTTGTATACTTTGTTTTGAGCAGGCTTAAGCCTCGACCGATATTTATAAAGGCCATAGGCCATTACTCTTATTTTATTTGTCTCTATTAAATTGTTAGCAATGTTATTTAATTTACAATTTCATTTAATATAAATGATTTGTATTGATTTTTACGGTTTTGAATTTATAACATGTTATTAGGTGAATAAGTTACTCTGTTTTCTCTCAGAATGGTTATTATCTTTAGTTAACCTACAGTTCAGTAATGAGATGGATTTTTATAGAAATGGCTTTTGTTCTGTTTTATATTTTTACTTTCAGTAATAATTATTTACAGCTATTAAATTTTATATTATGATTAAGAATGTGAAAGTCTGTTTTTAGGGATAAAACCTACCTCTTGTAAACACTAAGTAAATATTGAGGGTTACAGTAAAAACAACTTATTTATTTCAAAAATAGAATATAAATGTGAACTTGGAATAACTTATTATAAAACCTATGAAGTATCAACTAGGTAAAACCCTAAGTACTATTTTTTTAGTGTTCCTATATTTGTTTATTTAACTTTATTTATTGTGTTTATAATAAATATTAGTGCTAGTAATAGTTCTGTGATTAGTATGACTACTAATGATTAATGTATATTCTGTTATTTTCCTGTAAGTAGATAATACAGATACTTTCAGTAGATAGAGAAAGTACTGCTAGTTTTCTGTAAATGAATTAGATAAAAACTATAAAAGTAATCATTTGCATTTTCCATACAAAGTAATAAATAAATCTACTTATTTAACTTAAACAACCAGCTGTACTAAAGTAGTGCCTTATAAAAGACATGGAAAAATACAGTATGGTAATTTATTCCTATTCATGTTTCATTTAACAATATCACTATTGTTTTAAATATACTTTACCAATAACTAATATTATCAATAAACAATGCTCTTTTCTTCAAAAACCCTAATAAAATATTAACATGCATATCTTGAAAGACTAGTAATCATTTTTTTGAAAACAGTAGATAAATTATAAATAAACCTGAACAAATAAAAACCTGTCAATTGATGAGGTGACAATAGCTTAAGGAGGCTGTTCCTCCCAACCAACTCCTAGAGAAAGCCTAGTTTGTAATTTCTCATCACCCTCGAGCCTGTTTCTTGGTCCTCCTAATAGAGTACTGGGTGAAAGATGTAACTTCAAGATCCTCTGTCACTTTACTAAATATACAGCAGTGATTCATCCCTACTCACAGCAGTAAGAACTTCAACCTAGAGTATTTGCACAAGTTCAATCATTAGCTGTGGACCCCTGAAACTCACTTCAACATGTCCCCTCCATTGAATTTCTCATGTGCACTTCATTCACTCAGAATGATCACAATTCGAGAATGAGCAACCTCAACTATCTTGAATCGGAAGTTTTATATCAATGCCTAGGTCTTTTGGGTCAATTTTTACTTAATTAGTCACTTGCTCCAATTCTAGTTACTTGGAGAATTATGACCACAATTATAGGGAAAGTTGCCACCTGCAACAGTTAGAAGTAGTTTTAGGATGCTGCCACTTGTCAGTATACTCTCCACCCAGTATCCTCCACCAAGTGACTAGCTAACACTCATTTAACAGCAGCTTCCCTAAGCTATTGTCTCATCATTTATTTATTTATTAATAAAATATTCTAAAATACATTAATTATCCTTGACCCCACTTTGTCATTAATTACAAACTTACATAAAATATAACATAATGTTCCTCAATAACATTAAATTTTTTTGAAAATTGGGGCATGTGACATACACACCCCCTTATTTTATAACATCGTCCTCAATGTTATTTATTCCTCATCGTCAGAGTTCCCCTGAAATAGAATTGGATATGCATCCCACATATGAATTTCCAATTTCCAGGTGACTTTTTCTGGACTAAGGTGCTTCCATTGCACCTTCACCTAAGCAATGGTGCGATTTCGATGTGAGATCTCCCTCCTTTCGAGGATACAATCTGATTCCACCAGAAAATATCCTTCTCGTTCCATCTCCACATCATTCCAATTAATAACATGAGTAGCATCATGTAAATATTTTTTTAATATAGAAATATGAAAAATATTGTGAACTCTTAGATTTGGTGGTAGAGAGAACTGATATGCTACCTATCCTATCCTAGATAGTATTTCAAAAGGACCACAATATTGGGGTGCTAGCTTAGCACAACTACCTAACCTCAGAGAACTCTTTTTAAGTCTCACCTTGAAAAAAACATGTTCAACTACCTATAACTCCTTTGGATTTCGTTTAAGATCTGCTTGGATTTTCTGTCGATCTTGCGCAATTTTCAAGTTACCTTGTACCTGTTTTACAATTAGCTCCATATCCTTTAATAATTCAGGTCCTAATACTAAAATATCAAATGGATTTCTCCAAGAGATGGGGGTATTGCATTTCATTCCATACATAATTTCAAAAGGACTATATCTAGCTGAATCTTGGTAATGATTATTCTAAACAAATTCTACCAGGTGTAAATAATCTTCCCATTTACCTGGCTACTCCTTTACATACATTCTGAGTAGATCCTCCAATACTTGATTTACTCTTTTAGTCTGTCCATCCGTTTGAGGATGGAAAGAGGTACTAAAGTTTAATGTAGTATTTAACCCTTTAAACAAAGATTTCCAAAAGTTTCCTATAAAATTAGGGTCTCGGTCTGAAACTATCACCTTTGGTATTCCATGCAACCGGAAAATTTGTTTTAAGAAAACATCAACAATATTTGCAGCTTTATAAGTAGTTTTTATAGGTATAAAAAGAGATGATTTACTCAATTTATCAACAAATACCATTATCAAATCATTTAAGTTTTGATTTCTAGGTAGTCCTGTGATAAAATCAATGCTAATTATCTTCCATTTCCAACTAGGAATAGGCAATGGATGAAGTAGCCCAGCTGGATGCTAATGTTCAGTTTTTACTTGCTGACATTCAAAGCACCTATCAATGTATTCTACCAATTCATTTTTCATGTTTGGCCAGAAATAATCCTTTCTTAACATGGTTATGGTTTTCTAATAACCTGGATGCCCTAAATAAGGAGTTTTATGAACTTCATTTAAAATTAACTACTTAATCTTAGGTACATTAGGTACGTATAATCTATCTTTATACAATAATAATAATTTTTTCATTCAAGTTGTACCCTGTACTTAGACTTTCTATTAAATTTTCTCCTACTTTTGCTTGTAATTTTCAACAATTTTCATCTTGTTCTATTCCATCTTCTAGTTGTTCTTCCAAGTCTGTCTTATAGGTGTTGATGGTTGCTGTAAAATTCAGCTTTGCATTTCTACTTAATGCATTAGCAACCTTTTTCTCCTTTCCTTTAATATGTTGAATTTCAAAATCATATTCACTAAGAAAAGCTATCCACCTAGCTTTCCTAGCATTCAAGTTAGGTTGAGCCAACAGATATTTCAATCCTTTATTATCTGTTATCAATATAAAATTTCTTTCTATTAAATGATGACACCACATTTTTAAGGCATGTATGCCAACAACTAATTCTAAGTCATAGTTCGCATAATTTTTCTCATAAACCTTTAGCTTCCTAGACTCAGAAGCAATGACGTGTCCTTTCTGAGTTAACACTCCACCTAAATCGTCATTGCATGTGTTAGTACATACTATAAAATCTTTATTAGGGTCATCAATTCTTAGAATTGGTGCGGTGGTTAATAATGTTTTTAAATTTTTAAAACTATCTTCACACTTCTGATTCCAATTGAATTTCTTCCCTTTTTTCTGCAAAGAGGTTATAGGATTTACAATTCTTGAAAACCCTTCAATGAATCTCCGATAATAACCAGTAATCCCCATGAATGATCGGGCGTCAGTTATGTCTTTTGGGACTGGCCAATCCTCGATTGCCTTATCTTTTTGGGGTCAACAAAAATTCCCTCTTTATTCACAACATGACCCAAATATTGAATTTTATCATTAGTGAAATCACATTTACTAAATTTTGCATATAATTGATGTTCTCGTAACTCTTGTAAGACAATTTTTAAGTGTTCTTTATGTTCCTCTTCAAAATTTGAGTAAATTAATATGTCTTCATTAAATACGACTACAAATTTATGGAAATTGAACCCAGGTGTTAGAAAATTACACTCACAAAAATTGCCAATGACACATACAAATTACACACAAAGGAGACTGAATATGGAGCAGAACACTAATTTGTATTGAATAAGTGTACAATAGACAACTCTATGAAGTCATAGGATGCCACAATAAAAATTACATGAGAGATTCGAATTCATAAGGATGCCATTCAAATTTGGTCAAAAGAAGGCTTACTAAATCTAAGCAAATCCCCCATAGGTACATAAAGCAGTTTCCAAATCTGTCTAGGAGGTCATGAATCGGAAAAATCAATTAGGAAAGCTAATAGATCATGGAAGGAAAACTCATACATGCTTTTCTTAGGATAAAAGAGTGGAGGATGATGAGGACAAAAAACAAGTTAACTTCACCTAGTCAAACTTTCTCAATTGCCTTAAAACTCAGAAAAAGCAGGCAATAAAGCATAAAAAGCAAACATGCGCTAGGAAGGCCAGGAGTAAAGTAGATTTGATTACAAGTGGTTTCCCAAGTGATCCATGACTCAAATTTATCAATTTTGATCACTTTGGATGTGTGGAGGACAACTTGTATAAGGTGGAATATGGAAACTACCCAAATAAGACAAAAATTGGATTAATTAATGTCTAAGGTAGCTAAATATGGGTTGATTATTCTAAAACCCCCCCTTAAGCCTGAATTATGAGTAAAATATCAGAAAATTATAGGTCCTAGAAACAAGGCTTAGTCACCCTTTACATACTACATGTCCATTTAACCAAGGAAAGACGCAAAAACCCAGTTGGAAAAATCCTCCCTTAAACATGGACAATAAAACAAAATTTGAAAATATTGTCATCACTCATGCTTCATAGCATGATCAACAATCCCCAGCAGTGATTTGAGATTGCTGAATGTCTTCTCACAAAAAACTTTGGTGAAGATATCTGCTACTTGTTATGAAGATGAACAAAAGAGTAGGTGAATGGTGCCATCATGCACAAGCTGTCTGATGTAGTGCATATGGATCTCAATGTGTTTGGTTCTCTGTCTCTAAACTGGATCATTATAGATTCGAATGGTACTCTGATTATCACAATAGATAGTAGTTGGGTATTTTGATTTGAAGCCACACTCACCAAGTAACCCCTGCAACCATAAACATTGAGTTGATGCATTTACAACTCCTTTGTACTTTGCTTCTGTAGATGAGAGTGCAATGGCACTCTGTTTCTTGCTTGACCAGCTGATTGGTCCTTCAAAAAGCATGAACACATATCTTGATGTTGAATTTAGATCTGTGTTGTCACCTTCCCAATCACTGTCAGTAAACCCAATCAAATCAAGATCAGATTTAGCTTTGTAGAAGATCCCATGAGTTCTTGTTCCCTGAACAAAGTTAAGGATCCTTTTGGTTTCTCTCCAATGGATCTCATGAGGCTGATCCATGTATCTTGAAGCCACACTTACTGCATAAGAAAGATCAGGTTGAGTATGTGTAATATACAACAAACATCCAATCAATTTCCTATATAGTGTATTGTTTACCATAGGTGAAGAATCAACTTTTTCAAGCTTAACTCCTGAAAGGAAGGGAGTCTTGCTTGGCTTGCAATCCTTCATGTTGAATTTGTTTAGAAAATACAAGGAATAATTGGACTGATGTACTTTTATTCCTTTTTTGGTTTGAGCAATCTCGACCCCAAGAATTGGCTCAATAAACCCAAATCAATCATTGAGAATGCATGGTTCATTGCATCCTTCAAGGAGGCAATTTCATCCTTTGAGATTCCTATAATGAGAAGGTCATCAACATACAAAACAATAATCATTAATGAACCATGAATCAGCTTCAAATATACATTTGGATCTGACTTGCATCGAACAAAATTCAGTGATAGCAAAAAGCTATCAATCTTGGCATACCAAGCCCTGGGGGCTTGCTTAAGCCCATACAATGACTTCTTTAGCCTTCACACAAGAGACAGATTAGTATCAAATCCTTGAGGCTGCTACATGTAAATTGATTTAGTGAGATCTCCATTCAGTAAATCACACTTCACATCCATGTGATGTACCTCCCACTACTTCGAAGCTGCAATGGCTAAGGCTAGCCTGATGGAGTCCATCTTTGCCACTGGTGCAAAGGTCTCATTGTAGTCTATGCCATGTACCTGTGAGTAAAACTTGGCTACCAATATGGCCTTGTATTTCAAATTTGAACCATCAGCAACAAATTTGGTTTTGTAAACCCACTTACACTGAACTAGCTTCCTCCCTGGGGGAAGATCAACCAACTCCCAAGTGTTGTTCTTCTGGAGTGACCCGAAATCTTATTTCATGGTTGTTTTCCATATTGGATCATTTTATGCATCTTCATATGTCTATGGGTCTGATTCAACCATCATATATCATTTCCCTGCAAACATAGGATCTTTCATGCACATAGCACTCTCAAACTGAGATCTAGTCCTCCTAGGATCATTAGGATTTCTAGCTAGTTCTCTAGCTTCATTAATGGTATTTGCTGCCCATTTTGGTCTTGTAGGACTGTTAGGATCTACAATTAAATCATCATTATCAGACATATCAGAATTATCAAGTTCAACTATCTCTTCACTTACATTCAATGGTTCTGGTGGTGAAGAGGATTCTCCAACTTCCACTGCTGCTAAAGGCTCTTCTTGGAACTGAACACTCCTTTCAATGAAGGATTTGTTTGTGCTCAAATTGATCAAATTGTACCCTTTTGAATCTTCAGAGTACCCAACAAATAGACACTCTTGGCTTTGGGGCTGCAAAGCCTTCCTCTTTTCTGTTGGAATTCTAGCCCAATCCCTTGAGCCAAAAATACTAAAATGGGTCACATCTGGCTTGTGCCCACTCCATCCTTCGAAAGGATTCATACCATCAATATGTTTATGCGGCACCCTATTCTGGATATAGGCTACACAGTTTATCGCTTCGTCACAAAACTTTGGTGCCAAAGTCTTAACCTCCATCATGCATGTTTCCATCTCTTTCAGTGATATGTTCTTCCTCTCAGCAACACCATTTTGCTGTG
This sequence comes from Pseudotsuga menziesii, assembly GCA_001517045.1. NCBI lineage: Eukaryota > Viridiplantae > Streptophyta > Pinopsida > Pinales > Pinaceae > Pseudotsuga > Pseudotsuga menziesii. The sequence continues at coordinate 262,810 of LPNX010247840.1, read as the reverse complement.
GTGTGTAAGGGATAGAATGCTGCTTCTGAATACCTACATCTACACAATATTGAATGAAATTAGAATTGACATACTCACCACAATTGTCAAATCTGAGGACCTTGAGTTTCCTCCCAGACTGGTTTTCAACCAAAGCCTTAAAGACTTTGAAGAGGCCATAAACTTCAGACTTGTGTTTCAGCAAGTAAACTGAGGAATACCTGGAAAATTCATCTATGAATGTCAATGCATATTTGTCCCGACTCATTGACATATGAGTAAATGGGCCAGAAACATCATTGTGGATCAACTCAAGAGGTGCAGAGGTTCTCTCATGACTACCTTTCTCAAATTTATGCTTTGGGTGTTTTCCTAAGATGCAACCTTGACAGACACCTTTGGAAAACTTAATCTTTGGTAACCCTATGACCATTTATTTTTCACTAAGATCAAAAAGATACTTGTAATTGAGGTGGCCAAATATTTCATGCCAAATCTTGCTTGCCTCATTAGCATGAATCAGAAGAGCAGAGGAGTTTGAGTAGGGTAGGAATTGTGAGTACATGTATACCTTTGAAGTGTGATTTGCAACTCCTTTTCCAATGAATTTACCACTTGATATCTCTGTGATCTCAAATTCATTAGGGGAGAATATGACCTTCTTTCGAGACCCTATGTGGGTCATCTGATACACTGATAAGAGGTTAGAGGCAAGACCTGGAACATACAATACATCGCTGAACATACCATGGTCAAGATCAATCCTCCCTTTGCCCAAACTTTCAGTGAGAGAGTCATCTTTCAGTACAATTGGTGGACCTTTCAACATGTCAAGTGAGGTGAATGCCTCCTTGGTCTAAACCATATGTCTTGAAGCTCTAGAATAAATGATGAAACTAGGTGAGCTTGATGTTCCAGCAACCAATGCATGAACTCTCTCTCTGTCTTCTGAATTTGATCCTCCTTCCCTATTCTTTGAGCTATCAAAAAGGGAGATGCCATTCTTCTCCAGGATTTGGGTCAGCATGTCAATTTGCTTCTTCATGCAGGAGCTTTCAGGGTGATTTCCCTTACTGCAGTATGCGCACTTACTCATTTCTCCTTTGTTCTTATTCTTCTGGAAGTTCTTCTTGGAGCTTTGGGGCTCCTCTGGAGACTTGTTCTTATCTCTATTTTGCTCAGGTGGCTTCTTAGCTTTCTTCTTACCTTTTGAATCCACCCTCGAATCTCCAAAAACTAGAGCTTGGTCTTTGGAAGGTTTGATGGTGCCCATCATCACCAATTTATCTTGTTCTTGTGTGAGAGATTCCATGAAATTTGCGAGTCTAGGCATTTTCCAGGCTCGAGATGTCAACTTTGTGGCATAGAAGGTCAAGAAAAACACTGAATAGTCAGGGCCAAGCTTCGAGAGTATGGAAAAAACCAATTTCTCATCCTTTTGTTCGATCCCACACTATTTTAGCTGCAAAACAAGGGCTTTGAACTTGGAAAAATAGAGTTGCAGGGATTCAAAGAAATTGGGACTCAGGGAGATCAATTCATTTTCAATTTGATGTCCCCTCATCTCATCTATATTACCAAAAATATCAACAAGATTCTCCCATACTTCATTTGGTGATGTTAATCCATCAAGATGGAAAAGGAGGTCTCTGGATATGCTCAGACACAAAAGACCATAGGCCTCATCCCTCCTGTTGTGCCATTTAATTTTCTTTGCAGCTGCATTGGGCTCTGCTTCTATTGCCACAATCAATCTATAGAGGCCTTTATCTCTCAACAGTATCTCCATCTCTGCTTTCCATTCAAAAAATTTAAATGGATTCAAGATGATCTTCTGGGATTGATCCATAGCTTAGAAATTGTCCCTTCAGTCAGCAGAATGCTCCCAGTCAATGATGTCGAACCTGCAATAATAAATTGGAAGGAGATAAATCTATCTACAAAAGAAATTATACCATGTGGAAATTGAACCCAGGTGTTAGAACAATTACACTCACAAAAATTTCCAATTACACATGCAAATTACACAGAAAGGAGACTGAATATGGATCAGAACACTAATTTGTATTGAATAAGTGTACAGTAGCAAAACCTGTGAATTCATAGGCTTCCACAATAAAAATTACATGATATATTCGGATTCATAAGGATTCCATTCGAATTTGGTCAAAAGCAGGCTTACTAAATCTAACCAAATCCCCCATAGGTGCATAAAGAAGTTTCCAAATCTATCTAGGAGCTCATGAATTGGAAAAATAAATTAGGCAAGCTAATAGATGATGGAAGGTCAACTCATACATGCTTTTCTTAGGAGAAAAGAGTGGAGTATGATGAGGACAAAAATCAAGTTAACTTCACCTAGTCAAACTTTCCCAATTGCCTTAAAACTCAAAAAAAGTAGGCAATAAAGCAGAAAAAATAGACATGCGCTAGGAAGGCCATGAATAAATCAGATTTGATTCCAAGTGGTTTCCCAAGTGCTCCATGACTCAAATTTAGCAAGTTTTACCAATTTGGATGTGTGGAGGACAACTTGCATAAGGTGGAATATGGGAACTAGACAAATAAGACAAAAATTGTATTAATTAATGTCTAAGGTAGCTAACTATGGGTTCATTATTCTAAAAAAAATTATCCAAATATTTGTGCATTACATTATTCATCAGACACATAAAAATATCTGGGGCATTAGTAATCCCAAATGGCATAACGACAAACTCGTAATGACCATATCAGGTCCTAAAAGCTATTTTAAAGATGTCTTCATCTTTGATTCAGACCTGGTGGTATCCAGATCATAAATCAATCTTTGAGAACATCGTTTCTCCATGTAGCTGATCCAATAGATCATCCATGCGGGGTAATGGGTATCTATTCTTGATAGTTATTTTATTTAGTTGACGGTAATCTATACATAGTCGTAAAGTTCCATCTTCTTAACAAAGATGACAGGTGCCCCCCAGGGAGACACACTGGGTATAATGTAATTTTTATCAATGAGCTTTTTTAACTGCGTCTTAAGTTCATTTAATTCTAGAATATTCATTCGATAAGGGGATTTTGAGTTGGGCACTGCACCAGGTACTAGCTCAATAGTAAAATCTAATTCCCGTTTCGGAGGCAGTCCTAGAATTTCTTCTGGAAATACATCTAAATATTACCTTAGAATTGGGAATATATTCCGGTTTTAATTTATCTCTATTATTTGTGTTTTCTTCATTAATTACTGTTACGGAAAAAAATTTACATCCTTTCCTAATAGCTCTCTTAAGCTGCAAAGCAAAAATATGCCTTATGGTTGTTTTCCTATCGATTCCTTTTACATTTATTAACTTCCCATTATTATTTATGCAAGTGAAGGTTTTATAAAAGCAATTCAAAACCACCCTATACTGTTCTAACCAATCCATACCAATTAACATATCATATGAACCTAAAGGAAACACATTGGGCTTAACAAAGGTTTCAAACTGATCCATAGCTACTGCACAATTCTTAACAAAGCTAATTACTTTTCTCTTTGCACCAGTAGCTAGCTGAACTAACCATGATCTTGCAAAAGTTTCAACTGAAATCTTACACTTTTCTACTAAATTTGGAGAAATATAACTTAAACTAGCTCCTATATCGATCAAAATAGATATATCTTACCTTCCACTTCCACCATGGAAGTTTTATAATATCCTTGTATGTTCTATAATGCTGCGTTGATCCCAAGGATTGTCCTCACTAGATCACCAACAATTATCTCCTCCTGTATTGTATGTATATTGATAATAGTCTTCTTTCGATTGGGGAAAATTGATGCATAATGTAGACCATTACATTCCCAACACTCTATGGGTTCATTTCGTTCAAAATTATTTGTATAGTTACTGTTGTTGTTAGTAGATTCTTTTTTCCTGTGATTATTTTTATTGATCTGTAAATTACTTTTATTCCCTTGGAAATTTTTACTAGGAAAATTTCCGGTATTACTATTCTTAAAATTTCGGTTACGTACAAAAAATTTCTTTTTCTGTTCAAAGTTATTATTTCTTTTGACGTTCCAGTTGGTCATACTTTCCTTTTTACGATTCTGTTCATAATAGAAATTCAGTTTTCTCATTGCTTCTTCTAAAGTTTTCGGATTGTCATACTCAATTATGTATTCTATATGATAAGGTAAACAACTGAGAAACCATTGTACCATAGGTTTCGCGTCCACAATATACGACACATACCTGAGAAGACTTAGAAATTTACTATTTAGTTCTTTCATATTCATTGTTCCTAGTTTTGGCTCGTAAAATACTTTAGCTCTTTCCTCATAATATTGTTCAAATAAAAATTTCTTCTTGAAATATTTCTTAAATGTACTCCAATTAATATTTTTCTCCCTTATACCTTTTACTCTTTTTAATTCCTGCCACCAAATATCTTCTTTCCCTATAAGATTATAATTAGCCATCCTTGCCTTCAATTGATTAGAGTAGTTATAAATTTGGAATTCTTTCTTCATCTTGGACAACCGGGATTCTACTTCTTCCCCCTTCTCAGTTTTTCCATTAAAGGTTGGTGGCTTGATTTTCTTAAATTCCCCAGAGATTTGTTCATAAGGTTTAAAATTTCTCTTCCTAGTATGGTGATTATCTTCACTACTATCACTAGTTGATTGGAAGTTGTGTCTATGTGAATCACCATACACTTCAGAAGATGAGCTACATTCGATTTTAATTTGTTTAGTCTTTTTATATTTATGCTGATAACCCATATCTTCAGACTCGGTTCTTTTATCTTTTTCCTCAGTATAAAATCTTTCCATCAAAATCTGATTTAGCTCCTCCTAGGCTCTTCGAATTATCTCATTTTATTTTTTAACTGATTCCATTTATGTTTTTAGTTCCTTAATTGTTTGTAGTAGTTCGAAGGAATTATTAGTTATCTCTTCTTGTATAGGTTCTTTTTGAAAGTTATTTATTTCAGTGTAAGGAGACTCCTCATCCACATATTCTTCCAATCTATCCATACTTGTGATTAAATTAGAAAACAAAATTCTCTTGTGTTGGTCGCTATGGGCAGACCCGGGTTTACTATAATTAACCAACAACACCCCTAGTTCACTGGCCCTTTCGGCGACAGACCGCGAAGCGGCCTGAAGTCTCACCCGAAGTGACTCTAATGGGTTGGCCAAAGACTCAAGTGTCTCCGACCAGGTTCTGTGGCATCCTGTGTGTCTCGCAGCTCTTCTAGCCTGTGAGATCTCACTCTCTGTGATGCGCAACCTTCTCTTATGCGCAGCGACTCTAACCTTTATCGCATCGCCGCACCTCGACCAACACGTAACTCCTGCCTATGCTAGATTCTCAACCGCAGTGCACCACAGCTCCTCTGCTGGTGCGATATCACCTCCCTGCGATATCCTACCGCTGCGGCTCTACGTAGTCAATGCTACCCGTGTCCGACTTACAGGACTCAATGCTCAATGCTAATTACTCTACGACTCTTAGCTATCTGGGATGAAACGCCAATAAACTCTTATACAAAATACTTAAAGACTTTGCTGCTTTTATATTTAATAGTGTTGTAAACTGAGTAACGCATACATACATTAAACTGTAAACAAGGTTCATGTACTAACTGATAGATGCAACAAATAAACACAACACATAAATCAATCGCATAACACTTGATTTTAACGTGGTTCACCTCCAGGATGGAAGTTACGTCCACAGAACTGTGTTTTCTCTATTATAGCTCGGGGAAGGTAAAAACAGTTCTGCTGCACCACATATGCAGCTTGAGATATTCTAGGTAACTCCGCACACAGCCTGGAGCCCTTCTCTCTTAGATCTCTTCTCTTCTCTATATTGCACCTCTTACAATAAACTCTTCCCCTCTGTCAATCCCTGCGGATTGTTACATATAGACTCAATGACTCTCAGACAGGCTAAGTATCTGGATCGTTACAAACTGGTCTGACTAGCTTAACAAGCTGGATGGCTTAAGATGCTCAAGAATGCCTAAAATTCCAACCAACCTCCTATTGTCTAACCTTTTACAATACAAAATACATCCCTTTATAGGCGGCCCACAGATCTCGCCATTACAACACTGTGGGCCTGTCCCATTAGTAAACCCCAAACCCTACTAGTGACAGTCGGCATAACTGTACTTGAAGTACCTGCTTTTCATCACACCATAGCTCCTCTGCAGTCTTCCATACTTCTTGGCACTGACCATGGGTATTATGCACCGCTTCTCTTTACCACAGCTTCCTGCAGTCTTCCATGCTTCCCAGCGCTGACCATGGGTACCGGCGTTGCTTCCTTTTTTGTCCTTCTCCTTCAATACCTCGGCCTCGTCGCTCCTTTTCCTTTATGAGGGTAGCTGAACCCTCTTGTATCCATCATTTCCTTCAATGCAGTGGTTGATCTCTCTTTTATTGGCTGCTCAGGTACCGTCGTCTCCCTTGACTTCTCTATCCCAACAGTCACGATTTTTTACTCTGATCTATAGCTAGAAACCTGCTACAGCGTTGTAGCTTTACCTCCTATATCTCCGCCAAAACTGTCTATCTGTCAAAATAGCAGCTTCTTCTGTAGCTATGGGAGCCTACTCCAACAGTCCCCTAACACTTACTTGTGGCTCTTCCTTGAGCCACTACCAGCGGGCTTCTCTTTCTGTAGTTTCTCCTTGGCTTCCTGCGAAGTCTGTTGCAACTTGTCTCGAAGTCTTGCAACTTCGTTCTGCATCGCTTCGACATGCTGTCGTGCCGAGTCAAGCAGAGCTTGACTAATCTTGGAGTCTTCCACTTGAGTTAGTTCATAGGTCTCTCTAACCTTTCTGTCTTGCTATGTTCACATTTTCGTCACTTGCAGGGCTTGCTATCCCGTCTAGTACTATAAGGATTCAAATCCCTGGTATCACAAGAACTCCCCCCTGCCTGTACTGGAGCTCGTGCTATAAGGAAGATATAAATCTGTATCTTCCTGCCTTCCCAAAATATGTCACTCGTCCTGGAATATTTCATATGTGCATGATACAAACCATGAATTCCATTCCGAGAACAAGCCTTTGTCTGCATACTAGAGTTCGGCTAGCTGGATTTGCTTTTCTGTTTCACTTTTCTTCTCAGCAAATCACTCCAGGTGGTCATGATTCCTATGGTCTGTAGATTGTCGGTTCTTTGCCTCGGCAATCTCTTGTTCTTCTCTTAGCTGATCAGATAGGGCATCTTCCTTCTCCTGTTGCCGTATTTTTCTCATTTTTACTTTCTTCCTGGTGGGAGATTTATTCTCATCATTCTTCTGCTCTGCTTTCTTATCTTCAATGATCGGCTCATTGTTCTTCCTCTATACAGTAGAGCTTTTGATGACGTCTTCGACATTCTGCACTTGATTCTTCATCCTTGGCGGCTATCTGGTCTGTGATGAACTTGGCTGGACACCCTTAGGCGGCATCGTCATAGCGGCTAGAAGGCCACCACGCTCAAACCTTCTCAAAATGGCTTCTATAGGTTCGTCCTCGGACAGAACCCACTTGGTTGAATACGCTCTACGTGCAATGGCATCGAAATATGGAACTCACAACACTCTGTAACTGAATTAGCTCTGCACAGGGGAAACTTATCAACGCTCTCTATAGCTCTCGGCTCTTTGCAAATGTAACCCTCCCGAACAAATAATTTATGTTTTTATGCCAAAGGTGATAATCCCGGACACAACAGTCATCTTGGCTGAACCCGTAGGTCATAATAATTGCATGGACGAGACCATACCCATCATGTCGATCCTCAATAAATGCTGAGATCCGATCATGTTTCCCTCGAAGCGTGTGTGTACAGGTGCTGGTCTCGTCGACGATTTGCCAAATCTGGAAACTTAATTATGCTGCTGTCAAATCTACGGTAAGGTATACTGGTCATTTCCTCATTAACTGCCTTTCAGGAGGCGACTTGACTGGCCCTCTGTCAGTTGCAACACTGGATACGTGGCATGGAGAGACATCGCATTGTTGCGATGCAACACTGCATCACCTGCGCAAAACAACTTAAGCGTTTTTTTTTCCCCGCAAGCTGCTTATGGCTTGTGCAAAATGAACCGTCCTTATGCGATTCCTCATACTTAGAATACCTACCGGTGTAGACTAATTCCCGGTGTGATGCCTCCTTTCAAATACACTGGACATCTACACCATTCTATTGTCTTAGCTAGGGCTGAGAGGTGGAATGGCTATCACTATAGAGCTTAAGGTTGCTGCCATTAATTAATGTGGGAAGAAGCTCCCCATTCAGTTTGTTGAGCTGAATGGAACCTCCCTCTACGATTAGCTGTATCTGATATGGTCCTAGCCAATGTGTCTTAAAATTTCCTGGAAACTTAATGAACTTACTGTCATAGAGGAGTACTAGATTGCCGATCTGGAAAGTCTTACTATTAATGTGCCTGTCATGCCAAGATTTTTCTCGTTCCTTCTGCACTTTCTGGTGAAATACTGTGATGAATCTGTCTTCCTCTAAGGAAAGCAACTATGCTAGCCTTTCATTGACTGTGTCTGTATCGGTCATCCCCGTGATCTGAGCAATTCTTAGACTGGGAAGAATATACTCCATAGGCATAACAGCCTCCTGTCCATACAACAAGCTGAAAGGTGTGTGTCCTGTAAGCTTCTTGCATGTAGTCCTATAAGCCCATAATATAGCATTAACTCTAAGGTCCCAATCATTCGTTTGAATGTTGCAGATCTTTGTAAGGGCATTTTCTAGAATCTTGTTAAATGCCTCCACCATACCATTAGCTTGTGGATGGCAAGGTGTGCTCTTATAGTGTTGTATCTGGAATTCTTCTGTCAAGGCTTCAATGGTGCGATTCAAGAAATGTGTGCCTTGATCACTCATCAAAATTACTGGGCATCCAAATCTACTGATGATGTTTTCAAAAACAAACTCTGCGGCTGTAGCAGCATCACAATTTCTTACTGCTTTTACTTCTGCCCACCTGGTGAGGTACTCTGTTCCAGTGATGATATATCTTGCACCAGTCCATTTTCCTGGTGGGTTCATAGGACCCACAAAGTCTATAGCCCACTTGTCAAATGCACGCAGCAAAATCTGTGGTCGCAATGGCATTTCATCACGTCGTGAAGGTTTTCCCACCCTCTAGCAGATATCGCAACATCTGCAAAAGTCCTTAGCGTCTTTGTGCAACGTAGGCCACCATAATCCTGCAGCTAGGATTTTATGCGCAGTCGGCTTTCCTGTGAAATGACCTCTTGCGGTACCTAAGTGTGCCTCTCTGATAATAGCCTCTTTTTCGTGCGACATCACACATCTGCGCAGGACTTCATCTGGACCTAGCTTGTATATCTATCCTATGATCAAGGTGAAATCTGCTGCTTTAACAACCAACTGCTTCTTTTGATGCTTCGTAAACTCAACAAGTGCCAACCCTATAGTGAGGAACTGGATGATATCTGCATAGTAGTCATCTGCAATCTAAATAGAATGGTCAGTAAACATCTTGAACGAGGCACCCAACAGGTAGTGCCCGAACTTCTGTAGTGCATACACCATAGCTAGGCCTTCTCTTTCTGTCATGGTGTAGTTCTTTTCTGTCGTTGATAGCTTTCTACTGGAGTATGCGATAGGATGATCGATACCTCCTTCTCCTGGTTGTGTTAACACAATCCCTAATGCGATGCCAGATGCATCCACATGTACATGGAACGGCTTGGTCCAGTCTGGAAATACTAAGATGGTCGCTGTAACCATCTTCTCTTTAAGGGTGTCTAGACTATGCTGACATTCCTCATTCCATATGAATTTTACATCTTTCTTTAACATTTTTTCCATCGGCGTTGTAATCTTTGCATAGCCCTTGATGAATTTTCTGTAGTACCTGGTGTGACCAAGTATTGTTCTCAGTTGTTTGACTGAGTTGGGTGCTGGAAGATTCACAATGATGGAAATCTTTGTGGGATCTACCATCAATCCTTTCCTGCAAACAATGTGACCCAAAGAAATACTGAATGGCGCATAGAATATACATTTTTTAAAGTTTAGATAATTCTGGTACTGTCTACATTTCTCTAGCATCATCCTTAAATATCCTATGTGCTTGTCAATCAATCCAAATACAATCCAATCATCGAAGTAAACTTCTAGGAATTTATGAATGTATTCTTTAAATACAGCAACTACTACTCTAGAAAAGATAGCTGGTGCATTCTTAAGACCAAAGGGCATTACCGTATACTGGAATGAGCCCCATTCTGTTGCAAATGTGGTCTTAGATCGATCTTCTGGATGGATTTTGATCTGATGGTAGCCTGAAAAGACATCAGTGAAGGAGTAGACCTCCTGTCCTTGTTGGAGACATTTACCATCATACACACTCTTTTGGTCAAATTGGCCTAGTTAAACCACTATCCTAAGTTTAATTGACATTAGTGGAGCATCAATTGCCATCATCCTAGTCACACCCACGCCTACCTATAGTCAAGGAGGCTAACTTAGCCTTCTCCTACAGTCAAGGAGGCTAACTGGAGCACTCCAGGGGTGATCTGAGTGATATTAATGCACCTAATTGCTAACTAGTGGTTACTTTCAGTTCAACCAATCAGTTACAGTCAGTTAAGGCGCCTCCATTCATTAAATATATTATTTAATGATTTTTTTTATTATTTAATGAACTGGAGTCAAAAAGGCACCTCCACCACTTCTAATGGTCAGTTCAGCTTCAGTTAACCTCATCAGGGTTCATTGGAGTCATGCAGTACTAGCACTTGATGATTGGATTGCTATGACATGTGTTTGATCTCCTTCAGTTGAGATTTAGTCATTTATTGCACTTCACCTTCAGTTAGGGTTTGGTGAGTCAATTAGGGTTTTGGTCAAGTGGTTAACTAAGTGAGATTGCATGGCAAAGAGTCAATTAAGCTAGACTCACTCATTGAATTCGAATGGTCCCTTAGGTATTCAAATTCTTCATGGAGTTAAGCTATTGCTCTAGATGGATATTGTAACACATTATTGTTTATATAATATACAGAGAGGAAACCTATTGGGTTCCAGTTATTTTCCAATTCATGAGTATTTGTTAATAATTCTTTGATGATTTTGATTCCTAGTTCCTAGATCATATGCAAGAATTAATATGGTATCATATCTTACGGCGGGACGAAGATCAATCTCTCAAAAACAAGATTTTTGACATATTTCTCCATGAGAAGTGAGGAATAGCTCAAAAATCCAGCACTGCACCAGAAGCCAAGGCTTACCACTCAATATCCCAAGTAAAGAACTTGTTGATCAAGCTTGCTTGATTGACTATGCTGGGTGTGATGAAAGCCTAGAATGTGCAGGCTGTCCGACCTTACGGTGCCTTTTTTGTTTTGATTTGCAGGTCTTAACAAGTACAACTTTGAATGGACTCATCAATCCCTCTTCTCACCCCATTCACAAGCTATTCGGAATGGAAGTTGAAGATGATTGCCTCTGTGAAGAGACGAGGTCTCTATGAGGTGTCTATTGGAATTGGAAGAGAGACTTATGAGAATGAGAATGACTAGCTAAATGACAGTGACAGAGCTTTTGGAGCAATATGTTTGGCCTTTAATGATAGCTTGTACTACCTTACTTGTTCTGCTGAATACCCAAAGAATTTTTGTCCAATATTGGACAGAACCTTTGGCAAGCACAATGAGGATCATAATAGTACTTTGGAGATCACAGCTAGCACCACAAGATTTCTTCACTCAAAATACTCAACCACTACTCTCTCTGATGAAGTTGTTCAAGATGAAGATGAAGCAGAATCTTCTACACATTCAATTCGAATTGAAGAAAGTCTCCATGAAGTGACTCCTTCTCCTGATGCTCTGGAAGTTCATGAGATATCTGATATCTCATATTCTCTAATTACTGAAACAGAAGAAGAAATTTGAATCTCTGATATTGAAGACAAACACTACTGCACTTCCATGCAAACATTCACCGGTTATTTTCCTTTGAATTCTGTGCAAAATTTACCAGTAATTGCTTCTGGAAGTGAAGAGAAATTTGATTTTTCTCCCTCTAATGTTGCTGCTGGTGTGAAAATATGTAATACCTTGGATATTTTGGAAAAAATATCAGATTATAAGAGTGACACATTCACTCCCCATGATCTAGATCTTCCAGCAAAATCCTGCAGGATTGCATGCACCAAAATTCAGAATTTTGAAGAAGAAGAAAACTGTGCATCTACCGTCTCGGTTGACCATAATTTTGGATCTGATATGAACCTTATTGGATCTGATATGATCTTATTTGGATCTGATCTGATATTCCTTGGTTCAAAATTTCGGATTCATAAACCTTCAGTACTGCTTGTAGTTGTTCTCATCAACGGTGTGAAGAAACAAGTACCGCAAGTCTCCTTCGAAACTGTTGCTGGGGATTTGATTTCATTTAATAGTTTTGGATCTGTGGTGAACTTATTTAGATCTGATTTAAATTATGAACTGATATTATTCTGTTCATATTTTAAAATCCAAGAGCTTTCATTCATGCTTGTAGCTGCTCTCACCAATTTCGGTGTGAAAAATCAAGTAACGCAGTTCTTCTTCAATTTTGTTGTTGGGGATTTGGAGTTAGTCTCCTCTTATGAGGTGGTTGATATTTTATTTTGTGAATAATTTGATATTTCTGAAGCTATATCAGATTATGGAGCTCAAGCATTCGCTCTCCAGAGTCCCAGGGATTCTCTACCTTTGGTCACAAGCTCATCTCCTCACAGAACTAGTAAAGACGAAGACATTCTACATCCGCTTGGACACTTGCTCCTAAGATTTGGGGATGATTTTACCACTCATGGTTTGCTGTTCAAGGCTGCAACATATAAGTTTCTTGATTTTTCCACACATGGTTCGAATCCTCAAGAACCTTTTCTCTCTCTTCAGATGATTTCAGTTGCTTTACATGGGTCCAGTTTTCACGGTGCAGCTGTTTATATTTCTAATTCAGTTGAGTGCATTGTTCTTCTTCCAAAATGGAAGATTCCTCCAGACATATTCACCAAGAGATTTTCAGAAAATATGTTCACGTACCTCCATTCACTGTTGGGGGTGAGTTCATCAGGGTGATCCAGACTACTTTTAGTGTTCAGCTTGAGGGGGGGGTTTCCCACTGGGTTTTCCCTCTTTTCCTCACTGAGTTTGTTTTTAGCATTGTTTCAGTTACTTTATTGTACAGGGTGACCTATGTACTTTGTTGCCAGGGCCCTAGCATTTTATGCATCTATGTTTTCTAACTCTTCTTGAGTATAGCTTAAGGGGGGGTGTTGGAGACATTTACCATCATACACACTCTTTTGGTCAAATTGGCCTAGTTAAACCACTATCCTAAGTTTAATTGACATCAGTGGAGCATTAATTGCCATCATCCTTGTCACACCCATGCCTACCTACAGTCAAGGAGGCTAACTTAGCCTTCTCCTACAATCAAGGAGGCTAACTAGAGCACTCGAGGGGTGATCTGAGTGATATTAATGCACCTAATTGCTAACTGGTGGTTACTTTCAGTTCAACCAATCAGTTATAGTAAGTTAAGGCGCCTCCATTCATTAAATATATTATTTAATTATTATTTAATGATTATTTATTATTATTTAATGAACTAGAGTCAACAAGGCACCTCCACCACTTCTGATGGTCAGTTCAGCTTCAGTTAACCTCATCAGGGTTCATTGGAGTCATGCAGTACTAGCACTTGATGATTGGATTGCTATGACATGTGTTTGATCTCCTTCAGTTGAGATTCAGTCATTTATTGCACTCCAACTTCAGTTAGGGTTTGGTGAGTCAATTAGGGTTTTGGTCAAGTGGTTAACTAAGTGAGATTGCATGGCAAAGAGTCAGTTAAGCTAGACTCACTCATTGAATTCGAATGGTCCCTTAGGTATTCGAATTCTTCATGGAGTTAAGCTATTGCTCTGCATGGATATTGTAACACATTATTGTTTATATAATATACAGAGAGGAAACCTATTGGGTTCCAGTTATTTTCCAATTCATGAGTATTTGTTAATAATTCTTTGATGATTTTGATTCCTAGTTCCTATATCATGTGCAAGAATTAATAGTCCTCCTACATTGTCTAGTACTTCATCTGTGAAGGGTGTCGAGAATGGATCATGAAGCGATGCATCATTGAGCTTGCGCAGGTCGACACAGATCCTGATGTCTCCTTTGGTTTTCTTTTCTTGTACGACCATGGGACTAACCCATTCGCTCTCCTCTACGGGTTTAATGATGCCTGCTGCTAGCATCTTGTCGATATCATCCTTAACTTTTTCTTTATAGCATGGATTTAGTCTGTAAGGACACTGCTTGACTGGTCTAGCATCCTCCTTTAATGGTATCCTCATTACTCCTAGGTCGCCAACTATTCCCTTCATCTCTGTGAACTTGGTGGAAAATAGGTCCTGGTAGTCATGTAGCAAGTCTGCAATCTGTCCAACTATTTTATCGTCCCAATAATCTCCAATAGAGGCAAACTTTGGTTCTATGTCTATGCCAATATTGTTTTTTTTAGTCTTGATGGGCTCTGTGATTGCTAGAATTTCTAGCTGCGGTCCCTCAACATCGCGAGTCCCCTCTGACTCCGGAATGTTGATGTTGCAAGGATCGTCATCCTCATCCTCTGGTTCTACTATGAATTTATAACACTCAAGTGCATCTTCTAACTGGATGGCCCACTCTGGTGGAGTATGTGCTGGTAGGCTATAATCCTCAAATATCTTAGTCTTTATGACATCTAGTGCCTAACCAACACTTGAATACTCAGATTCGAAAGCGAAGGTGAGTAAAAAGCTATCTATCATAAGTGACCATGTAGTCGTTCCCTTGTGCAATTCAGTCTCTATGTACCAGTTCCTTGGGACTGTGTCTAACGTATGAATGAATAGGTGGACCCATTCATCCTCAGGAATGTTCGACCAATTCTGTTCGCATGTCTGAATGTGTGACCTGGGGTCACTTTCTCTTGTGTATTTCTGCTGGGAATACTCTCTGTCAGTAGAGAATCTGATCGCCATCAGTCTCTTAAGATCCTCCCATGATGCGATATTCTCTTTATGCGCATACCACCATCTTGCAGGTGTGGCTCGAACTGCAAGGTCCATAGCTGCAATCCTCTGCTCGTGTGGAATTTGTTGTTCGAACTGCATGAGAAAGTCTTGGATATCTGTTAAACCCTAAAATGATGGAATCTCATTGATATCTACACTGATCCATCGCAGTGACTTGGTCAAGTACGCACATCTGCGCACTGAGACTTCGTGAAGTCTGTTCTGCCAGTTCTCTAGAACAACATCTGAATCCGATGCGCATGAGCTGTCGCATCGCCAACTAATGTTCCCTTCTGCGGTTGGATTGATGTAGTCTCTCTGGTTCGCAGTCATCTGATAGAGACTCTCCATGTTACGTCCCTCTTCCTCTGCTCTGATAGGTTCAATGTATCTAGGACCCTGAAGAGGATCCAGCGGTGCGATGACCTTGATCTGCGCATCCTCAAAGGTCATTTGTCTTCTCTTTAGGTCGATAACATCCATGTTACCGATCGCCCAATCAATGCCTAGTAATGTTGGATATGGTCTACTATCGCCAATTATTTCTATCAATTCAAAGTCCGTGGAGCTGCGAACTCTGTCAATGTCAACTGGTACCTACGATAATCGACTCAGGGGTGATACTCACTGCTGATTAGCTAATCTCAAGTGGATAGGCGATCTGACTAATTTAGGGCTACCCATATGTTCCCATGTCTGCTTAGTCAGTACATTTACGTCGGATCCTAGACTAGGATTACCTCATGCATTTCAAATTCTTCAACCTGTGCTGTCAGTCGCATCTCTCTTCTTGTTCTTGTGTGTCCCATAATACTATGAACAACACGCTGTGTACTGTTCACGGAAGAAGATGGTTGATACTGGTCTATGATGCACTGAAGTTCTCTGATAGCCTGCTCATTTCTCACAAATTTTAAACAACTCCGTAGGAAGGAATGTACACTTCCTGTCAACTCGTCCTCGTCGCATGTGCCCGATGTGGTAGCCTGTGGTATTTGTTCAGGGCTAATGCCACAAGTTGCTTGCTGTGGTACACCCCTAGAAGGTGGTACCTGCGATCCTGGTTGCACAGGGTCATTAAAGAAAGTCTTAGCTTCCTGAAATGTCTGTTTATTCTTCTATAGTACAAGTGGTTGTTCTTTTTTAGGAGCTCTATGCACCCTTTCTTGTCCTGCGTTCTTTTCAATATCCTGCGATGTCCCACTGGTGGAAGCACCGCTACAAGTCACAATGTTGACTCTTGGCTCTGGTTCTTCTTACTCAGCAGCAATGAGCTGAATGTTCTGGTGTACTGCTGGCTTAGGTTCTCTGATCTTAGCTATCAAGGTAGGACACTCTTCTATTGTGTGGTCGTAAGATTTACAGTAGTTACATGTGGTGGTAGGGCTCTGACAGTCCCTGGCATAATGTCCTACAACTCCACAGTTGTAGCAAGTGATCGGTCCGCAACCACGGCCAAAGCCTCCTCCTCTTCCTCGTCCTCTGAATCCTCCTCCACCACCACCATAATCCGGATCATGCTATGGTCCTGCTGCTGGACTCTGTGTTTCCGATTGGACTCTGTACAAGTCTTGCTTGCTCCCGACCATGAGATCACAGGCTCAGCAGTCATGTTCATCATGGCCTACAGACTTGCAGAAGATGTAGTATAAGTTCTTAGGTGTCTGCACATACTTCTGAAGTAGAGGGCAATGGTGAGGTGGATGTCCTCGCGTTTTGCATATTTCACACCACGGCCCGTGGGTCTGTGGTAAGGGGTTAGGATCCCCTGTCGCTAGATATTCTACAAAGACTGGACAGTCATCTTTACTATGGCCTTGTGTGTGACATCTTACGCACCATACGTCTTGCGCAACTTCTTTCCCTTTCTTAAGCTCATGCATCTGTAACATGAGATTAGCCAACTGGTTTTGTAATGTTGCCATGCCTGTGCTAGTCTCAGCTAGAGGTGAAGCCTCTAGTTTCATCGCCATCTCCAACGCGTCATCCTACGTCTGGAGTTTCTGCTGCATTAATGGCAATCTGATGTGAGGGAGCATCGCTGCAATAAACCATTCCTTATGCTGCTCTGGCGCAAACTCAAAGATGACTTGGTCTATAAGGGATTTGAATTTCTGGTCAAAGTCCCATACTGACTCTGTAGGTAGCTGCTTAATTTCTTTGAGCTCTGTAATGCACTGTGACTCAGACTTAGGTTTCTTAAACTCTTTAATCATGGCGGTCTTGACCTGGACAAGTGTTCTGGGTACTGTGGTATACTTTATATACCATGTTAAGGCTCTATCTCTCAGTGTGGTGACCAACTGTACAAGTTTAAGATTATCGTCATTGATCGTTTTAATGGTCCACATGGCTTCACATAGAAACCAATGTTGTTCTGGGTCCCCTGCTCTTGTACCCTTAAATATAGGTAGCTTCATATCATCCCCCATTCTATTTATACGTGGTGGATGCTGATTTCCTGCGTTACTACCACTCAGTGGTGAAGGTGGAGGTGATGTAGCGGTAGTAGGTACTGTCTGTGAGCTACTGGATGGAGTGCCTACGGGATTGTTCTGAGTCCCGGTCTATTTTTATGGGGTGTAAGGGTGGTAAGGGATACCCCCTTATGTTCTTTCTGTAGGACTATGACTCTGTTGTCTGGTATTTTCTGAACTGATTTCAAATATGGGAGAGCTGAAATCTACTTTATATTTCTTTCCACTACGTGTTCGGCCAATGTCGTCAAAATCACTTTCAAAGTCTTGTGACATTACTATCTTTACTTATTCATCTGAAACTAGATCCATTGTTCATTTTTCATGTAATAGCATCTTAATGGACAAGTTTAAAGATATTAGGTACTTACTGTGATATCCTTTGAAGAAGTAGCACTCAGCCTCACTGAAGCTTTTCCTCTGGTCGATTGCAAACTCTGTGACGAAGCCTTCTAGCACACTCGTAAGCCAGAAGTCTACTATCCTCGTGAGGGGATTATCAAGGTTCTCCACGGTCTGAATCAGCTCCGGTGTCCAAATGATGTTTCTTTTCTTCTTGAATATGCTTGTATCTGTCAACTTTGATAACCAGTCATAAAGCTCATTTATAAAGGTCGCAAAAAATATCGCATGGATGTCTGTAATGATATGTTTTTGTAACCAGGCATCTGTACTTAGTTTAGGACTCCTGTTCTCTCGTTCGACAAACTCTTTCTGGTTAGACAAAACCCACTCGTTGAGTTCATCTCTCGTAGGCTGCCACCAGAACATCAGTGCTCTGTTTGTTCAAAACCGGCAACGAAACCATTTGTTGGTCGCTATGGGCAGACCCGGGTTTACTATAATTAACCAAAAACACCCCTAGTTCACTGGCCCTTTCGGCGACAAACCGCGGAGCGGCCTGAATTCTCACCTGAAGTAACTCTAATGGGTTGGCCAAAGACTCAAGTGTCTCCAACCAGGTTCTGTGGCAGCATGTGCATCTCGCAGCTCTTCTAGCCTGCGAGATCTCACTCTCTGTGACGCGCAACCTTCTCTTATGCGCAACGACTCTAACCTTTATCGTATCGCCGCACCTCGGCCAACACGTAACTCCTGCCTACGCTAGATTCTCAACCACAGTGCACCACAGCTCCTCTACTGGTGTGATATCACCTCCCTGCGATATCCTACCGCTGTGGCTCTGCGTAGTCAGTTCTACCCATGTCCGACTTACAGGACTCAATGCTCAAGGCTAATTACTCTGCGACTCTTAGCTATCTGGGATGAAACACCAATAAAATCTTATACAAAATACTTAAAGACTTCGCTGCTTTTATCTTTAATAGTGCTGTAAACTGAGTAACGCATACATACATTAAATTGTAAACAAGGTTCATGTACTAACTGATATATGCAACAAATAAACACAACACATATATCAATCGCATAACACTTGATTTTAACATGGTTCACCTCCAGGATGGAAGTTACGTCCACAGAACTGTGTTTTCTCTATTATAGCTCGGGGAAGGTAAACACAGTTCTACTGCACCGCATATGCAGCTTGAGATCTTCTGGGTAACTCCGCACATAGCCTGGAGCCCTTCTGTCTTAGATCTCTTCTCTTCTCTATATTGCACCTCTTACAATATACTCTTCTCCTCTGTCAATCCCTGTGGATTGTTACATACATACTCAATGACTCTTAGACGGGCTAAGTATCTAGATCGTTACAAACTGGTCTGACTAGCTTAACAAGCTGGATGTCTTAAGATGCTCAAGAATGCCTAAAATGCCAACCAACCTCCTATTGTCTAACCTTTTACAATACAAAATACATCCCTTTATAGGCAGCCCAAAGGTCTCACCATTACAACACTGTGGGCCTATCCCATCAGTAAACCCCAAACCCTACTAGTGACAGTCAGCGTCACTGTACTTGAAGTAGCCACTTTCCGTCACACCACAGCTCCTCTACAGTCTTCCATGCTTCCCGGCACTGACCATGGGTACTATGCACTGTTTCTCTTTACCACAACTTCCTGCAGTCTTCCATGCTTCCCAGTGCTGACCATGGGTACCGGCACTGGTTCCTTTTCTGTCCTTCTCCTTCAATACCTCGGCCTCATCACTCCTTTTCCTTTATGAGGGTAGCTGAACCCTCTTGTCTCCGCCGCTGCCTTCAATGCAGTGGGTGAGCTCTCTCTTCTCAGCCGCTCAGGTACCATCATCTCCCTTGACTTATCTGTCCCAACAGTCACAGTTTCCAGCTCTGATCTGTAGCTAGAAACCTGCTATAGCGTTGTAGCTTTACCTCCTATATCTCAGCCAAAACTGTCTATCCGTCAAAATAGCAGTTTCTTTTGTAGCTGCGGGACCCTACTCCAACATCTCGGAATATCATTCAAAGCAAAATAACATCAGTATGTTTGTTTAAATTTACTGTTCCACATATGCAAGTCAAGCCACATTCATTCCTTGTGTCTGAACCTTATGCTTTGATACCACATGCAGTAACTCAAAAATTCATAAAAATTTAAAATTTTTGATATGACATAAAATGTCAAATGTCAATGCTATTGTACCACTAACTGGTTACAGATAATCAAGCCATTTGTAAGAGAAACAAGGATTACTTCTTTATTAGATTCTGTATAACTTGAAGGCTTATCATATCAAGCTGCGTTAGCACTATTTCAAGTTAGCAATTGTAATCTTTTTCCATAAAGTAGAAAAGATATTTTTTCTTTTACTAATGCTAAGTTTATTATTGTTTTTCTTTTTTCAAGTAAGGGAATGTTTATTAGGGATGATCTGTCAAACCCCCAAATTTTCACAAAAGAATAAAATTTTGAGATAGCAATAAATGCTAAAACCTACGGTCTACTATCGGCTAACGGTTTGCATAAAAGAAACAGTCAAGTAATTAGTTTCACTAAATTCTAATTTAATAACTTAACGTGTTTTATTTCGTAACAAGAATAAAATATTCTTGTGTGCTGTTCGCTTCAGTTTACTGATTAGTCTTTTCATGTCAAGTAGGTGGAATCTACTTTTGAATCTGGGGCTTACTTAGCAATCATGCTAACGAAGATGAATACTTATTCTTATAGGTTTATAGGTATGATCGATCGAGTATATATTAAAAGATATTTTAAGTGTCAGTAGTATTTTATTTGCAATTTAAAAAGCTTAGTATTTCAGCCGCTAAGCTCTAGACAACTCCTGTAACGTAAAAACATTTGGTTTTCTTCAGTTTT
The DNA here is from genome assembly GCA_001517045.1 of Pseudotsuga menziesii. NCBI lineage: Eukaryota > Viridiplantae > Streptophyta > Pinopsida > Pinales > Pinaceae > Pseudotsuga > Pseudotsuga menziesii. The sequence continues at coordinate 242,023 of LPNX010247840.1, read as the reverse complement.
TCAAGTAGACAAGTTCAAAAGTAAGTAACAACAGTACAACATGTTCGCAACTCTAAACATTAGAATCTCAATTACAATTATTACTAGTTTAGTCTATGTAGTTTGTAATGTTTATAATGATTGTTATTGACAGTGTTTATGCAATAGTGCCTTATCTTGCCTATGTAATTATTGACCCTCATTTTGTTTCTGCAAGATAACTTACAGCCTGTTATCTTTTGGATAGTAAAAACCTTAGATTGTGTAAACTACAACCATCATGCCCTTCTATATGAGCTCATGATTACCTATATTTTATTTCCAAGTCGAACTCTATGGTTCTAGTAATTTTTGGATTCAATAGGGTCATTCCTATTCTAGTTATCATGTTTACTTCTATATATACCTTATTGTCCACTAGACATACTGAAATGAGAATAAAAACCAAGTTGAGTTATACTCCAAGCTCTATCAAATTATTGTCGCTTGAACTATGTAATAAAATTTTGTAATAATATTCTTACCTTCAATTTTGTACTACTTCAAAGCTTTGATACTATTTGAGTTATCGGTTCATGTAAGTTTTATAGATATACATAATCTATTTGTTCAATAGGCATTCAATCTATAAGTAGTTTGTTATTATAAACGTATCTTAATCTAGACTTTATAATCCTTTGCATTATTACATTGTGCTATTTATAAAGTTTAGACTTGTAATATTGTTATTACAAAAGGTTTACTATGTATAAGCTAAAGTTTATCTTTGTTACTAGAGAAACTATAGTTATTTAATATCTAGCATGAACTCTCTTATATGCACATTTTATCTCTTAACTATAGTGTATACCTAACACATTGATCTAAGTTTAATACATGAATTATTTGATTTTTATCAAATAAATAAAACAAAGGTTAGAGGAAAGATATGCAACTCTTTAAACCGCAAATGCAATGCTATAATAGAATAACATAAGCTTCAAAATGGAATTAGTCTTATGCATGAATGACTATTTGGGGTTTAACGAAGGTTGATGAGTAACATTTCTTGAAGGGTCAATGAACCTTCACCATGGATATTATGTCCCTATACTACCATACGATATTGTGCAAAAGATTAAATATTTGGATAGCGAATTATTGGGTTGACATTATGGTTTACTCCATGCTCCAATGATGAAATAATTGGATTATTGTTTTTACGCAGGAAATATAGGACATGACCCTCGTTGCATGGATTATTTGTTTGCTATGTGGTCGATTTCTATCCATGCATGGGAAATATATAATGCTACCGAAAGCTAACCATTATCATTTCTATCCTGCAATTTTCGCTAGATGTAGGGTTTCTTGGCTTGTCTCCCATGGCGGTCGTTGATCCTCCTGGTTCTGGTTGTTTTGTGTAGTAGTTCCATGCTACGTTTGTCAATAGTACATGATTTTAATATCCATTCCACTGGCTTGGTTCTCGGTCTGAGACTTGTGGAGGTTACTACTGCTCGTGACTTGTTATCTGTGTAGTTCTCCTTTCGTTGCCTTCGTAGTTTGCAGTATACTTTAGTTTTTGGTTACTGTTCTATAGGCTCACCAAAGTGTGAGGTATTTACCTTGCAGACTATTGGGTCTTTTCTTGCACAGCCTATTAGTGATAGTGCTTCATTATGGTTGCTCATCGTTCTTCTTCTGTCAAGTTAAATAATACTTGAGTTCATTTACTTCATTGCCAATTTTACTTTGTTGTTACAGTAGATGCATTTGTATATTTAATTGACAGTGGTTTGTTGCTTTGTTGCAGGTGCTCACCACTATAAATCTTGTACAAAGAAGAAAAGACAGTCCCTTACAAAGGCCATGGCTTGTGGTTCAAACTCGGGTAAGCCCCGTGGTCCAAATGCTGGATTTTCACTCTACTAGTGTTAGGGTGGTCGTTGGACTCGCCTAGGGTTTTGGAAAACCCTCCCTCATCTCACCATGAGTTATGTTATTGTTTTAATGTTTTTACAGGATGTTGTTAAAATAATTAAATCAAACCCTTGCTAGGGTAGACTTGATTTATATTGAGCACTGTACTTAGTCGAAGCTTTGTCTTTACGGCCGGGTTTAAGCTTGTAAATTTTGTAATGATAGTACTGTCAATAGACTTGTTTGGTTTAACAATGTTTTACATTACACTCTATGTAAAAATTTAGGGTTTTTCCCTTCTTGAATGTAATGAAGTTTATACTCTGTTTGCGTACTTTGTAAAAGTTTATAAATAAAAAGTTAAGGCTGATACTTACAGCTGTAACTTAATTCTTGATTTTTTGATTGGAAAAATGGATTAGGGTTTGACTTGTAAAAACCCTTGTGTTGATATAAATTATTCTTGTTATAATAATTTTTTAGTTTTGTATTTGTCCTTGAAGGACTGTGAATAGATTATTATTTGTCCTTCAAAGGACTGTGAGCAATTATATTAAACTGGTTATTAATAATTACATAATCTATGTAAATTTTAGTTTTAATATTTTGGTACTTGTAAATGTAATAATTTTTAAGGTTAGTAACCTTGACATTTATTTCTATAGATGTATGCTGATAGTAAAAGAAGGGGCACAGTTTCTTTATAAACACATTTTGTATAAGTTGATTAGTAATGTGTTTCATTTTGGTGCATAATATTTTTAGTTGGTTGTTTAATATTTTTCAAAAGAATTAACTTGTGTTTAACTTAGGTTACTACAGTATTTAAAATACAAATAGATTACGCTCAGAATATGAGCTAGGGTTTATCCTCCTTTAACTTTTATAGAGAATTATTTTCTATATTGTTATCTTGTAAATTCGATTACTATCACACAGTTTTATTCAGTTTGTTTTTATGAATTATTAACATCAATGTTTATTGTTAATAATAATATTATTTTTATAAATAATATTATTATCTATGTGTAATGTATCCTCTTAAGTTTATATTGGTATTTATTTGTATAATAAATAATACTAAGAGTAGTCTATAGTAATTGTATTTATTTAATAAAATTATCTTTGTAATATTACTTAAAGAAAATAAGAGCTTTCCTATTTGTTAATACTATTTACATCTATACTGTTTGTAAGTGTATAGGACAGTTTCATAATAATAAATTAAGCATAGGTTTACTACTGTCCTTTAGTTAACAATACTGAGAAAAGAATACTAATGTATTTATCAAGTTCTTATTTCGAGTTCATATAGGTAAAAATAGTTAGTACTAAGAGAAAAGATATATTATCTGTATTATTTTTACATATTTTCTTAACATAGATGATAAACATAAACATTCATCTAGTAATACTAGTTCTTCTTTTTCAATATAAATGTACAATTTATAGAAGTAGATACTATGTAGAAAATAAATTATATACTTAAACATACTACTGTCAGTAAATAATAAGGTTCTTGTTCTTTTATGATATTCTAAATACGCAATCTAGTTCTGACAGCATCCCTACAAAACAGATTAATAAACTTTCTAGAAAACAACTATCCACTGATAGGAAACATTTCAATACTCTAAATACACAAGTATTCTATTCATTCATATTCCTATTATAATTCATTTATTTAAACACACTACCTATGTTAGAGTACGATCTAGATTACTCCAGATAGGGAAAAACACAGGTAGGATTTATCTTTCATCAAAGTACAGATTCAGCCTTGAAACAACTAAGATATTTCAACATTACAATTTATAGCATAACATATAATCATTCATTATTTGCTCACACACAGATATAAACTATAACATAGAAATTAAAAGATAATGGAACTTGTCTTTTAAACTGGATGACAACAACAATGGGATGCCATTCCTCCCTACCAAATCCTGCAGAGCGCTCAAACAATGACTTCTCAAGACCCCTGAGCCTATTTTGGTCTCCTTGGATGGAACTAGGTGGAGAAAACAACAAGGTACTAGTCTTGAGACTCAATACCAACTTTGCATACTGCAGTAAGACCTTTTAGCTGGAAAGTTGTACTAGAACATCTTCCTACAGTTTACCCCTCAACACCCTCCTCAAAATTTCCCTTCCCAATGAATTCCTTGAAGTGCATTCACCTGAATGATTCTTCTCCTGGAATGAGCAGCCTTAGCTCTCTACATTGGGTACTTTTATTAAGATTGCCTAGGTGTTTTTTGGGTTAGTTGTCATTAATTGAGCCACCTACACTGATCCCACTTTCTTTGGGGATCATGACTCCAAATGTAGGGAGGTTTCCACCTACAACATAGGAAGTGTTTGAGGATGCTGCCACTTGTATTTTTTCTCTCCACCTAGTTCCCTCCACCAACTTTACTAGTAACACTCTTTTTAACAGCTCTCGCAAACTGTTGTCTCCACTTTTATTTATTTAAAATTAAAATATTTAGAATTACATTCCACATCTTTGACTCTGTTGAGTCATCAGTTTCAACTTAGCATTAAATTTAACATAATGTCTTGGAATAAAATCAAAATAAGATAACATTATTTTACAAAATTGGGGCATGTGACATACACACCCCCTTAGAATATAACATCCTCCTCGATATTATTTATTCTTCATCCCCGGAAGTCCTTTGGAACAGAATTGGATATGAAACTCGCATTTTACTTTCCAATTCCAAGGTGGCTTCCTCTAGACTAACGTGCTTCCATTGCATCTTCACATGTCCAATGGTGCGGTTCTGAACTGTAATTTACCTCCTCTTGAGGATACAGTCCGGTTCCACCAGAAATTCTCCTTCTGGTTCCACCTATACAACATTCCAGTTGACAACATGAGTAGCATCATGAACATATTTCTTTAAAATAGAAATGTGAAAAACATTATGTACTCTTAAGTTAGGTGGTAATGCTAATTGATAAGCTACTTGACCAATCCTAAACAAAATTTCAAATGGGCCATAGTAACGAGGTGCCAATTTTGCACAACTCCCCAATCTTTGAGAGCTCTTTTTGGGGCCTTATCTTGATGAACACATGTTCACCTACCTGAAACTCCTTTGGAGTTATTTTCAAGTCTGCTTGACTTTTCTGCTGATCCTATGCCACTTTCAAGTTTCCCTGCACTTGTTTCACAATTTCTTCCATTTCTTTCTACAGTTATGGACCTAATACCAATCTATCTACTCGATTACCCCAAGAGATAGGAGTATTACATTTTCGTTCGTATAAAATTTCAAATGGACTAAATCTAGCTGATGTCTGATAATTATTATTATACGCAAATTCTACTAGATGTAAATAGTCATCCCACTTACCTGGCTGATCTTTCACATACATTCTCAATAAATATTCCAGTACCTGGTTTACCCTTTCAGTTTGTCCATCTGTTTGAGGATGGAAAGAAGTACTGAAATTTAATGCAGTATTTAATCCTTTAAAGAAGGACTTCCAAAAGTTTCTTGTAAACTTAGGATCTTTGTCTGAGATTATGACTTTTGGTACTCCACATTAGAGGAAATTTCAACTCAAAATGGGCCTTTTAACTTTTATTCAAATTCCATGTCATCACATGTTAGCCAATGAAATTTCTTTAAATTTGGAATACCGTATAGGTCTTAATCACTTTTTTAATATAAATTTGGGGATAGGTATCATAAAAAAAACTACTTTTTTGTTTGTATTTTTGACATATCTCCCTGTGTTTTTATCCAAATTTCAATCTAGAGAGCTCTTTGGATTCAGAATTAAATTCCACATCCAACAAGTACCCACTCGGCATACTTTTGACGGACCCCACTACCCCAAAAATAAGAAATACCTGAAAAATGGAATGATGACATCATCATTTCATTTTTTCAGGTTTTTCTTGTTTTTGGGGTAGCGGGGTCGGTCAAAAGTATGCCGAGTGGGTACTTGTTGGATGCGGAATTTAATTCCGCATCCAACGAGCTCTCTCAATCGAAATTTGAGTAAAACATAGGGAGATATGTCAAAAATAAAAACAAAAAGGTAGTTTTTTTCTTTTCTTCCTCCAAAATTAATAAATATTATTTTATTATTTTAACTATTATTTTATTAGTTCATTTTAGGAGGCCCATTTTGAGTTGAAATTTCCTCTAATGATGTAAATGAAAAATCTACTTTAGAAAAATATCAACTATGTTGGCAACTTTGTAAGTAGTTTTAATAGGTATAAAATGAGCTTCCTTGCTTAACTTATCAACCACTACCATGATAGAATCATTCTGATTTTGATTTTTAGGCAATCCAGTAATAAAATATAGACTAATCACTTCCCATTTTCAGCTAGGTATAGGTAGAGGCTGTAGCAAACCGGCTGGGTGTTGGTGTTCAGTTTTTACCTGTTGACATTCTAAACACCTTGTAATATATTCATCTACTTCATTTTTCATATTTGGCCATAGAGACTCTTTTCTTAACATGGTTATAGTATTTTGATAACTTGGATGACCTAAATATGGTGTTTTGTGGATCTCATCCAGAATTAACAGCTTGACCTTAGGTACGTTAGGTACATACAATTTATCTTTATACAGTAAAAATTATTTTTCATTTAAACTGTAACCTTTTATTAAGTTTTCTATTGGGTTTTCCTTAGCTTTAGCTTGCAAATTCTGGTAAATTTCATCTTGTTTTATTCCTTTTTTAAGCTGTTCATCTAAGTCTGAAACATAAGTGTTGATTGCTATTGCAAAATTCAGCCTTGCGTTCCTACTTAATGCATCAGCAACTTTATTTTCTTTACCTTTTATATGCTAGATTTCAAAATCATACTTGCTTAAGAAAGCTAACCACCTAGCTTGTCTAGCATTTAAATTAGGCTGATCGAAAAGATACTTCAATATTTTATTACCAGTCATTAAAACAAATTTTCTGCCAATTAGGTGATGTTGCCACATCTTTAAGGCGTGTATTACAGCTGCTAGTTCCAGATCATACGTTGCGTAATTCTTTTTGTGAACTTTTAACTTTCTATACTCATAGGAAATAACATGCCCTTGTTGAGTCAGAACACCACCTAATCCTTCATTACAGGAATCAATGCATACTACAAATTCTTTATTAGGATCTGCTATTCTTAAAATAGGTGCGCCGGTTAATAAATTTTTTAACTTCTTAAAGCTTTATTCACATTTCTGGTTCTAGTCGAACTTCTTCCCTTTCTTCTGCAAGGAAGTTATCAGATTTGCTATTCTTGAAAATCCTTCAATGAACCTCCGGTAGTAACCAGTAGTGCCCATGAAAGATCTAACATCCGTCACATCTTTAGGAACCGGCCAATCTTCGATTGCCCATATCTTTTCAGGATCTATGGAAATTCCTTCCTTGGTCATTACATGACCTAAATAATGAATCTTATCCTTGAAGAAGTCACACTTACTAAACTTTGCGAAGAGTTGATTTTCTCGCAAGTCTTGCAAAACAATTTTTAAATGTTCTTTATGTTCTTCTTAAGTTTTTTAATAGATTAGAATTTTGTCGATAAACACGACCACAAACTTATCTAAATATTTATGCATTATGTTTTTCATTAAACACATGAAGACAGCTGGGGCGTTAGTAAGCCCGAATGGCATTATGACAAATTCGTAATGACCATATCTTGTTCTAAAGGTTGTTTTGAATATGTCTTCATCTTTAATTCTCGCTTGATGATATCCAAACCTTAAATCTATTTTCGAAAACACCGTGGCTCCACGTAGTTGATCAAATATATCATCTATGTAGGGCAACGGATATCGATTTTTGATAGTCATCTTTTTTAGTTAACGGTAATCTATGCAAAGTCCCATAGTTCCAACCTTCTTCTTGACGAAGATGACAAGTGCCCCCCAGGGAGACACACTTGGTCGAATATACTTTTTATCAATTAACTCTTTTAATTTCAATTTTAACTCATTAAGTTTCAATATTTTCATTCGATAAGGGGCCTTTGAGCTGGGTACTGCACTCAGTACCAACTCAATGGTGAAATCCAATTCCCTCTTTGGAGGTAATCCCGAAATTTCTTCTGGGAATACATTGACATATTCTTTTAAGACTGGGATGTCTTCTACTTTTAACTTATTTGTGTTAATTTTACTTTCCTCATCGGTAATTGTTACTGTGTAAGCTTTACATCCTTTTCTAATAGCTCTTTTCACTTGTAAAGCAGAAATCTGTCTTACAGTAGTTTTTCTAGGAATACCATTAACACTTACTGGTTGTTCATCACCGTTTAAGAATGTGAAAGTTTTATCATAACAGTTTAAAATTACTCTATCCTGTTCTAACCAGTCCATACCAATCAGCAAAAGATAAGATCCAAGTGGAAAAACATTAAGTTTAACAACAGTTTCAAATTCATCCATAAGTACAACACATTCTTTCACAAAACAAGTTACTTTCCTTTCAGCCTCAGTGGCTAACTGCACTAACCATGAATTCTCAAACTTATCAATAGATAACTTACATTTTTCCACTATCTAAGGTGCAATATAATTGAGACTAGCTCCTGAATCAATTAAAATAGTTACAAGGGTTTGATTAATCATACATTCTACTTCCACCATGGAATTTTGATATTGATCTTGTCGGTTCTCCAAGGCTGCGTTGATTCTGGGCATACTCCTTGCTAGTTCCCCAACGATCATCTCTTCCTATATAGTATGAATGTTGCTAACAGTCTTCTTCCAGTTTGGATAGACTGAAGCATAGTGTGGGCCATTACACTCCCAGCACTTGACAGGATCTTTATGCTCAAAATTCTTGGTAAATTTTCCATGATTATTTACAGTTTCCTTACCTTTAAAATTGTTCTAATTGTTGGGTGTACTATTCCTATTTCCTTGGAAATTCTTGTTATTAGAATAGTTTTTGGCCTTATTGTTCTTAAAATTTCTATTAGGCACAAAATCCTTCTTCTTAGATTCAAAATGATTGTTATTTTTCTTAGCCTTCCAGTTGGCTTGTATTTCTTTCTTTCGATTCTACTCAAAACAAAAGTTATCCTTCTTCATAGCTTCCTCCAAGTCCTTGGGTTATCATATTCAATTATATCTTTAATATGATACGATAGACAGCTAAGGAATCTCTGTACTTTTGGTTTCTCATCTACAAGGTAGGGTACATACCTAAGTAGACTTAAGAACTTGCTATTCAGATCCTTCATTGTCATTAAACCTAACTTCAGTTCATAAAAATCCTTAGCTCTTTCCTCGTAATACTTCCTAGACAAGAATTTCTTTTTGAAATACCTTTTAAAGGTACTCCACTTCTTTCTATTTTATACTCTTAACAATCTTCAAGTCCTGGCACCAAATGTCAGCCTTTCCTGAGAGGTTATATATAGCCATCCTAGCCTTTAACTGGTTAGAATAATTATATATTTGGAAGTACTTCTTCATTCTAGATAACCAAGATTCAACTTCCTCCCCCTTCTCAGTCTCTCCATTAAAATTTGGTGGTTTTATCTTTTTGAATTCCCCTGAAATTTCCTCATAAGGTTTGTATTTCCTCTTCTTGGCATATAAATCCTCATCACTACTGTCACTAGTAGTATGGTAATTTTGTTGTTCACCAAACACTTCAGATGATGAACTACTTTCAGTTTTTGTATGCTTCATCTTTTTAGATTTTCTTTGATGACCGGTATCTTCAGATTCTGATCTTCTACCCCTACCCTCAGTTTGAAACTTTTCAATTAGGATCTGATTCAGCTCTTCTTGAGCCCTTGGAATCCTTTCATTCTCTCACTTTACAGACTCCATTTAAGTTTTTAAGTCTTTTAAATTTTGTAACAACGCTGAGTAATTTGTAGTTAAATCCTCTGGTATAGGATCTTTTGGTAAATTCCATGTTTCAGTAGCTGGAGGCTCCTCTTGTGCATACTCTTCCAGCCTTCCCATACCTTCCTGTTAAACTTCAGAAAAACAATTCTCTTTGGAATAACATTTAAAAACAAAATACATCAGCATAATAATTTAATTTATTGTTTTATGAAAGATAGTTGGGATTCATCAAGGCCTAGTGTTTGAACCTTGTGCTCTGATACCACATATAAAACCCCCAAATTTTCACAAAAAACTAAAATTTTGAGATAACAATAAATGCTAAAATCTGCAGTCTACTATCAGCTAACGGTTTGCATAAAAGAAATAGTCAAGTAATTAGTTTCACTAAATTCTAATTTAATATCTTAATAGTTTATATTTCGTAACACGAATAAAATCTTCTTGTGTGTTGTTTGCTTTAGTTTACTGATTAGTCTTTTCATGTCAAGTAGGTGGAATCTACTTTTGAATCTGGGGCTTACCTAGAAATCGTGCTAACGCAGATGAATACTGATTCTTACAGGTTTACAGGTATGATCAATCAAGTATATATTAAAATATCTTTTAAGTGTCAGCAGTATTTTATTTGCAATTTAAAAAGCTTAGTAATTAAGCTGCTAAGCTCTAGACAGCTCCTAGAAGGTAAAACCATTTGGCTTTCTTTAGTTTTTCAACTAGACAAGTTCGGAAGTAAGTAACGACAATACAACATGTTCGCAACTCTAAACATTCGAATCTCAGTCACAAGTATTTCTACTTTATTCTATGTAATTTGTAATGTTTATAATGATTGTTATTGTCAATATTTATGCAATGGTGACTTATCCTGCATGTGTAATTATTGACCCTTATTTTGTTTCTACAAGATAGCTTACAACCTATTATCTTTTGGACAGTAAAAACCTTCGATTGTGTAAACTACAACCATCATGCCCTTCTATATGAGCTCATGATTACCTATATTTTATTTCCAAGTCAAACTCTATGGTTCTAGTAATTTTTGGATTCAATAGGGTCATTCCTATTCTAGTTATCATGTTTACTTCTATAATTACCTTACTGTCCACTAGACATACTGAAATGAGAATAAAAACCAAGTTGAGTTATACTCCAAGCTCTATCAAAGTATTGTCGCTTGAACTATGTAATAAAATTTCATAATAATATTCTTACCTTCAGTTTTGTACTACTTCAAAGCTTTGATAGTATTTGAGTTATCAGTTCATGTAAGTTTTATAGATATTCATAATCTATTTGTTCAATAGACATTCAATCTATAAGTAGTTTGTTATTATAAATGTATCTTAATCTAGACTTTATAATCCTTTGCATTATTACATTGTTCTATTTATAAAGTTTAGACTTGTAATATCGTTATTACAAAAGGTTTACTATGTATAAGTAATAGTTTATCTTTGTTACTAGAGAAACTTTAGTTATTTAATATCTAGCATGAACTCTCTTATATGCACATTTTATCTTTAACTATAGTGTATACCTAACACATTGATCTAAGTTTAATACATGAATTATTTGATTTTTATCAAATAAATAAAACAAAGCTTAGAGGAAAGATATGCAACTCTTTAAACCACAAATGCAATGTTGTAATAGAATAACATAAGGTTCAAAATGGAATTAGTCTTATGCATGAATGACTATTTGGGTTTTAATGAAGGTTGTTGAGTAACATTTCTTGAAGGGTCAATGAACCTTCACCATGGATATTATTGTCCCTATACTACCATACGATATTGTGCAAACGATTAAAGATTAGGATAGTGAATTATTGGGTTGAAATTATGGTTTACTCCACCCTCCAATGATCAAATAATTGGATTATTGTTTTTACGCAGGAACTATAGGACATGACCCTCATTGCATGGATTATTTGTTTGCTACGTGGTCGATTCATGTCCACGCAGGGGAAATATATAATGCTAGCGAAACCTAACCATTAGCATTTCTGTCTCGCAGTTTTCGCTGGCTCTAGGGTTGCTTGGCTTGTCTCCCATGGAGGTCGTCGTTCCTCCTGGTTCTGGTTGTCTTGTGCAGTGGTTCCATGCTACGTTTCTCAATAGTGCATGATTTTAAAATCCATTCCATTGGCTTGGTTCTTGGTCTGCGACTTGTGGTGGTTACTACTGCTCGTGACTTGTTATCTGTGTAGTTATCCTTTCGCTGCCTTCGTAGTTTGCAGTATACTTCAGTTTTTGGTTACTATTCTCTAGGCTCGCCAAAGTGTGAGGTATTTGCCTTGCAGACTATTGGGTCTTCACTTGCACATCCTGTAGGTGACAGTGATTCATTACGGCTGCTCGTCGTTCTTCTTCTGTCAGGTAAAATAAAACTTGAGTTCATTTACTTCATTGCCAATTTTACTTTGCTGTTACAGTAGATGAATTTGTATATTTAATTAACAATGGTTTGTTTCTTTGCTACAGGTGCTCGCCACTATAAAGCTTGTACAAAGAAGAAAATACCATCCCTTAAAAATTTTGTGGCTTGTGGTTCAAACTCGGGTAAGCCCCTTGGTCCAAATGATGGATTTTCACTCTACTAGTGTTAGGGTGGTCGTTGGACTCGCCTAGGGTTTTGGAAAACCCTCCCTCGTCTTGTCACCAGTTATGTTATTGTTTTAATGTTTTTACAGGATGTTGTTAAAATAATTAAATCAAACCCTTACTAGGGTAGACTCTATTTATATTGAGCACTGTACTTAGTTGAAGCTTTGGCTTTACGGTCAGGTTTAAGTTTGTAAATTTTGTAATGATAGTATTGTTAGTAGACTTGTTTGGTTTAACAATTTTTTACATTACACTCTATCTAAAAGTTAGGGTTTTACCCTTCTTGAATATAATGAAGTTTATACTCTATTTGTGTACTCTATAAGAGTTTATAAATAAAAACTTAAGGCTGATACTTACAACTGTAACTTAATTCTTGCTTGTTTGATTGGAAAAATGGATTAGGGTTTGAGTTGTAAAAACCCTTGTGCTGATATAAATTATTCTTTTTATAATAATTATTTAGTTTTATATTTGTCCTTCAAAGGACTGTGAGCAATTATATTACACTGGTTATTAATAATTACATAATCTATGCAAATTTTAGTTTTAATATTTTGGTACTTGTAAATGTAATAATTTTTAAGGGTATTAACCCTGACATTTATTTCTATAGATGTATGTTGATAGTAAAATAAAGGGCACACTTTCTTTATAAACACATTTTGTATAAGTTGATTAGTAATGTGTTTCATTTCGGTGCATAATATTTTTAGTTGGTTGTTTAATAGTTTTTAAAAGAATTAACTTGTATTTAACCTAGGTTACTACAGTATTTAAAATACAAATAGATTACGCTCATAATATGATCTAGGGTTTATCCTCCTTTAACTTTTATAGAGAATTATTTTCTATATTGTTATCTTGTAAACTTGATTATTATCACATAGTTTTATTCAGTTTGTTTTTATGAATTATTAACATCGATGTTTATTGTTAATAATAATATTATTTGTATAAATAATATTATTATCTATGTGTAATGTATCCTCTGAAGTTTATGTTGGTATTTATTTGTATAATAAATAAGACTAAGAGAAATCTATAGTAATTGTATTTATTTAATAAAATTATCTTTGTAATATTGCTGAAAGAAAATAAGAGCTTTCCTGTTTGTTAATACTCTTTACATCTATATTGTCTGTAAGTGTATAGGACAGTTTCATTGTAATAACTTAAGCATAGGATTACTACCGTCCTTTAGTTAACAATACTAAGAAAAGAATACTGAAGTATTTATCAAGTTCTTATTTCGAGTTCATATAGGTAAAAACAGTTAGTACTAAGAAAAAAGAGATACTATCTGTATTATTTTTACATATTTTCTTAACATAGATGATAAACATAAACATTCATCTAGTAATACTAGTTCTTCTCTTTTAGTATAAATGTACAGTTTATAGAAGTAGATACTGTGTATAAAATAAATTATATACTTAAACATACTACTATTAGTAAATAATAAGGTTCTTGTTGTTTTATGATATTCTAAATACACATTCTGGTTCTCACAACATCCCTACAAAACGGATTAATAAACTTTTTTAGAAAACAACTATCTACTAATAGGAAACATTTCAATACTCTGAAAACATAAGTATTCTATTCATTCATATTCCTATCATACTTCTTTTATTTAAACACACTATTTGTGCTATAGTACAATATGGATTACTCCAGATGAGAAAAAACAGAGGTAGGATTTATCTTTCATCAAAGTATAGATTCAGCCTTGAAACAACTAAGAGATTTCAACTTTACAATTTACAGCATAAAATATAATCATTGTTGGAGCAGGGTCCCGCAGCTACAGGAAAAGCTGTTATAGCGAAACAAGAAAGTCAAAAGTAATAGTACCTGAGCGGCTAAGAAGAGAGAGCTCAACCACTGCACTAAAGGAAACGGCGAAGATAGGAGGGCTCATCTACCCTCATAAAGAGAAAAGGAGAAATGAGTTGAGGTATTGAAGACAAAGGAGAGAAGGGGAGCGATCGAGGAAGCGGCGCCTGTACCCACGATCAGCGCCAGGAAGCGTGGAAGACTGCAGAAAGCTGTGGTGTGATGAAAAGTGGCAGCTCAAAGTACAAATACGTCAACTGTCACAAATTAGGGTTTTTGGGTTACTATTGGGAAAGGCCCACAGTGTTGTAATGGCGAGACCTTCAGGACGCCTATAAAAGAATGTAATTTGTATTGTGAAAGGTTATCTATTCAAACAATTAACCAGCTAGACAGACAATTAGAGAGTCAATTGGTCTGTTAGCTCATAGGCAATCGAGATCTGGTTCTTTATTCAATCTATAGTTATCTTACTGTAACCAGTAGCTGGCTCATAGAGCTTGAATGTAACAATCCGCAGGGATTGAGAAAGAGAGAGAGAGAGAGGAAGAGTATATTGTAAGAAGGAAATATAAGAGAGAAGGGCTCCCGGCTGTGTGAGCGGAGTTTCCCAGAAGATCTCAAGCTGCATATGAGGTTGCAGTGGAACTGTGTTCACTCCATCAATTTATAATATATAAACCAGTTCCCATGGACGTAGCTTCTACCCTGGAAGTGAACCATGTAAAATCGGTGTTTCGTGTGATTGATTCATGTGATTGTGTTTGCTTATTGCTATCTGCCATTCATTACATGAACTTTGCTTATAGTTAATGTATGTATGCTATCTTTCAGTTAGAGTAGCATAGAGGTTTAAATGCAAGTTGAATGTATCAAGTATTCTGTATATGAGCTTATCAGGACTTGATTCACACAGTAATAGTTACAGTGTTAAGTGATTCCAGTATACTTATTCAACAAGTTGAGTATAGTTGATGTTAGTGTGTTGAACTGTGGAAGTTTAAGTAAGGTTGTTTAACACCTTGTTGAAGGTTAGCTAAGCTATTATAAGAAGAGAGAAATCCTTTGGACCTTGAGAGTCACATTGAACCTGGCTGTAAAAGATATCGCAGCAGAGAGAAAGGAGATATCGCACCATCAGGGAGGCTACGGTGCGAGATATCGCAGGTTACGAGGTGAGTAGAGGGGATATTTACGCATCATCCTAGGGGCTGTGATGCGATAGAGTCCTTCACCTATCAGAGCCAGCAGAGAAGAGAGAAAAGCGCCTCGCAGGGAGACCCCACTAGATAAGAGGAGTCACGAGATGTTAGGACTCTACAGAACCTGGTTGAGGACACCTGAGTCTTCAACCAACCCATAAGATCACTTCGGGTGAGACTTCAAGCCATTCTGTGGTCTATCGCTGAAAAGGCCAGTGAGCTAGGGGTATTGTTGGTCTATTTATACAAGTAAACCCAGGTCTTCCCAGTAGTAAACCAACAATCATTCATTATTTTCTCACACACAGATATAAACTATAACACAAATTAAAATATAATGGACCCTGTCTTTTAAACTGGATGACAACAGCAATGGGAGGCCGTTCCTCCCTACCAAATTCTAGAGAGCACTCAAACAACAACTTCTTAGGACCCCCGATCCTGTTCTGGTCTTCTTGTCTAGAACTAGGTGGAGTAAACAACAAAGTACTAGTCCTGAGACTCAATACCAACTCTACATACTGCAGTAAGACTTTTTAGTTGCAAAGCTGTACTAGATCATCTTTCTGCATTTTACCCCTCAACACCTTCCTCAAAATTTCCCTTCCTAATGAATTCCTTGAAGTGCATTCACCTGAATTATTCTTCTCCTATAATGAGCATCCTCAACTCTCTACATTGGGTACTTTTATTAATATTGCCTAGGTCTTTTTGGGTTAGTTGTCATTAATTGAGCCACTTGCTCTGATCCCACTTTCTTGGGGGATTATGAACCCAAATGTAGGGAGGTTGCCACTTGCAACATAGGAAGTGTTTGAGGATGCTGCCACTTGTATTTTTGTTGTTCACCTAGTTCCCTCCACCAACGTGACCAGTAATATTCTTTTTAACGACTCTCCCAAGCTGTTGTCTCCACTTTTATTTATTTAAAATTAAAATATGTAGAATTACATTCCACATATTTGACTCTGCTGAGTCATCAGTTTCAACTTAGCATTAAATTTAACATAATGCATTGGAATAAAATCAAAGTAAGATAACATTATTTTACAAAATTGGGTCATGTGACATGATCGGGGCTTACTTAGCTTATAGCTAACACAATGGGACTGATGGTTCTTTATAGGTTTTAACAGGTAAGCATAAGTTCCAGTAAAATAATATATATATATATAGGTCAAGAAGATACTTCTCTATCATGAATATGATGCTAGACTTGGAATGTTTAAATGCAGCTTGTCTCCATAAGAGGTAATATTGGTTTCAATTTTGTCGTCAAACTCTGTAAGGAAGTTAATACAAAATTGTATATGCATGGGTTACATTGCATGATCAATTACTATCAACATGACATCAAATCATCAGGATGATTAAGATTAAGTTCTAATGAATACTTGCATTCTTGCTTATAGTAATTGTAATCTAGAGTTTAATTAGGAAGAAACAAATTGTGTAGCTTCAAACTTAGATCACTCAATGACATTAGATGTTTTTCTCAAAAATATAAACAAAACTTTACTAACTCTTAGCTATATATCCATTGATAGGTGTTTAGAGTTACAATTGAAACTCTTATATAAACTATGAGAACTACACTTACTTAATTCCCCAACTACAAGCTGCAATAACAAAATTGGATAAATAATCTCTTCCTAGTTGAAAGCATTCTTCTTTATTACTTTTACAGTCCTTTACTTTGAATTCTTATTACTTGTATCTTACGCTTTCATTCCTAGTGTACCCTCTAGCTATAAATTACACCTTACACAAAGTTGCTTAGTAAATCATTGGAAATAAGGATTTTGGTTTAAATAAAACTAGTGAGAGATCCGATATTGCTCTTTTCCTAGTGAACAATTTACTCTCCAACTCTAACGAATCAAATGGTTACCCTTACATCTCCTTTTAATATAGTTTAATAGACAACATATATCTTTTAACTATGTTTTATTAAACATAGTTAACAAAATAACTATCTTATCTTGATCTATAAATAAAACCCTAGAAGAATATTCATGTCTTAAGCCTATAGTTAACATACTAAGCATTTGAAATAATTCAAAGATAATATATGATTGCAACTTCAATAAAATTGCATCATTTAAATGATTATAGGTTTTGATTATAGTTATTTTAATGCAAATTGGAACTACTCTCAACTATTGTCTTACACCCACGCTTATGAAATAATTTAGGTGGTAAACTGGAGGTCTTTTGTCCATGGGTTGGGTTGAATTATAACAAAATCCTTACCCTCTCCTTTCGCATTGCAACAATATTTTCAACTGGTGCGGCCGAGCTGCAAGCTCGTTGCCACCATGACTGCCATTATCTCATATTTGTATACTGCCTTCCGAAAAAACATTGTGATCTTGTCTTGGTGAAGACATAAGGTGGTTCTTGGTGCTTAAAGACCTCTATAGCATACTGTGAGTGTAGAAATTGTTTTTCTTCAATGATTCGAGGACTAAGTTAGTTTTTATGACAAAAAAATAGTGGACAAAGCTTGTCAAAGAGTGCTCTTCGTTCTGGTTGGAGTGTTGCTCGTTTTCCCTCGGATTTGTGACTCAGGGTTTCAGTTGTAAAAGGCACATTAGACTTGTTCGGGGCATTACTCTTCCATGTGCCATCAAGCTTCTCTAGCTACTTACGTCTACAATTTCTCTAAACCATAATCATATCAGGTAACTGTCGGTCAAGATTTTTTCTTTACAACAATGTTAAGTTATAAATTCATTTTTAAATTTGTAACTAATACTGGTTTATTTGCATAGGTTCTTCTCACAGAATTTCATGGGGTTTGTTGATAGCACACCTCTCCATTCACGGCCATGCAAACTATGGTAAGCCCCGGTTGAACTAAGGGTTTTCTCCTGCATTGGTATTATGGTGGTTGGAAAGATGAGAATACTTCGGTGCTAGTTATGGACTCGGCCTGGGTTTAGGTTGTTCTTCATGTTGTTTTGTTTTTGTATAAATTTTAAACCCTAAAGGGTATTATGGCAAGAAAATTTGAAGGCTATAGCAGCCGAGACTTAAGGATTGTGACAGAGCCCTTACGACCCGAGAAGATATAAAAACTTTATGTTTTTCACATTCATATTAATCTGTGACGATACTATTTCGATCATTATCTTATTCAACGATACTTGTAAATATATATAGGGTGATGAAAGTATTGGTTACCATTTCGGTTCACTTTTTCGTTTATATTTGTATAGTTTGTTTTGAGAAGGCTTAAGCCTCGACCGATATTTATAAAGGCCATAGGCCATTACTCTTTTTTTATTTTTTTCTCTCAAGTTGTTAACAATGTTATTTAATTTACAATTTCATTTAATATAAATGATTTGCATTGATTTTTACTCTTTTGAATTTATAACATGTTATTAGGTGAATAATTTACTCTGTTTTCCCTCAGAATGGTTATTATCTTTAGTTAACCTACAGTTCAGTAATGAGATGGATTTTTATAGAAATGGTTTTAGTTTTGTTTTCTATTTTTACTTTCGGTAATAATTATTTACAGTTGTTAAATTTTATATCATGATTAAGAATGTGAAAGTTTGTTTTTAGGGATAAAACCTACCTCTTGTAAACCCTAAGTAAATCTTTAGGGTTATAGTAAAAACAACATCTGTATTTCAAAAAAAGAATATAAATGTGAACTTGGAATAACTTATTATAAAACCTATGAAGTATCAGCTAGGTGAAACCGTAAGTAGTATTTTTTTACTATTCCTATATTTGTTTATTTAACTTTATTGATTGTGTTTATAATAAATATTAGTACTAGTAATAGTTCTGGGATTAGTATGACTACTAACGATTAATATATATTTTGTTCTTTTCCTATAATTAGATAATATAGATACTTTCAATATATAGAGCAAGTACTTCTAGTTTTCTGTAAATGAATTACATAAAAACTATTAAAGTAATCATTTGCATTTTTTATACAAAGTAATAAACAAATCTACTTATCTAACTTAAACAACCAGTTGTACTAGAGTACTGCCTTATAAAAGGCGTGGAAAAATACAATATGGTAATTTCTTCCTATTCATATTTCATTTAACAATATCACTACTATTTTAAATATACTTGACCAATCACTAATATTATCAATAAACAATGATCTTTTCTTCAAAAACCCTAATAAAACATTAACATGCATATCTTGAAAGACTAGTAATCCTTTTTCTTAAAAAAATAGATAAATTATAAATAAACCTAAACAACAAAAACCTATCAAATGATGAGGTGAAAAGAACTTAAGGAGGTTGTTCCTCCCAACCAACTCCTGGAGAAAGCCTAGTCTGCACTTTCTCAGGACCCCCAAGCCTATTTCCTAGTCCTCCTGGTAGAGTATTGGGTGAAAGATGTAACTTCAAGATCCTCTGTCACTTGACTGAATATATAGCAGTGATTCAGCCCTGCTTACAGTAGTAAGAAGTTCAGCCTAGAGTAGCTACACAAGTTCAAACTTCAACAGTCAACCCCTCAAACTCACTTCAACAAGTCCCCTCGATTGAATTTCTCATGTGCACTTCATTCACTTAGAATGATCAGCCTCAGTTGTCTTGAATGGGAAGATTTATATCAATGCCTAGGCCTTCTGGGTTAGTTTTTACTTAATTAGCGCCCTGCTCCAATTCCACTTTCTTGGGGAATTATGACCACAATTATAGGGAAGTTTCCACATGCAACAGTTAGAAGTAGTTTGAGGATGATGCCACTTCTTAGTATACTCTCCACCAAGTGACCAGTTAACACTCATTTAACAGCTTCCCTAAGATGTTGTCTCATCATTTATTTATTTATTAATAAAATATTCTGAAATACACTAATTATCCTTGACCCCACTTGGTCATCAATTACAAACTTAGCATAAAATATAACATAATGTTCCTCAATAACATTATTTTTTTTTGCAAATTGGGGCATGTGACAACAAGACTTAAAAACAACAATTAGTTTCCGAAAATATTCAAAAAAATTACTTTTATGAACTATATTAAAGGGTATTTCTATAAAAATGATTTAAAACATTAAAAAACCCTAAAAACATGTTATAAAAGCTAAGCAAATAATAAAATACAATTCACTTACTATTTACCAAACCTTGAAGAGCATTTTGGGAGATTTGGAGCCAAAACTTCAGCTGGAGATTGCAGGAGTATCGACCATTTGTTTTTCGCATCGTCAGATTCAGGTAAAAGATAAAACCATTCTCTTTATTTCCATAGTTTCCATTTTTTTATTTGGGTCTTTATTTGGAGCCCCATGAGAAACCCTAAAAAACGCTTTGCGGGCACTGCTTCTGGCCTTTACGAGAAGCGCAGTGCCTGATAAGAAACACATAGTTTCAATTTTTCTCAAGCGGTGGCACTGCTCTATCCTAAAGGGACAGGCGCAATGCCAACCGTGAGGTCCAACAAACACATGGCCTGGACAAAATAAAAGATTGCGAACATTTTTTATGATCGAATATGCTTCTAAATGGCTCTTTAATGATTTTTGGCACGTTCATTTGGTCAAAAATGGTTATTTGGAAAGAAGGACAACATGATGACGACGATGCCCACGATGCAAGAAATGCAGGTTATGTAGCTTCATTGAGAGGTTTTTGCCTATTAAAGTTTTTATGTACCACTAGTATGGTTTCACATGCACAGTTACTGGAATACATCATACGTATGTGGAATCCAGAACAACATCATTTCAAGGTGGGACCTCATGTAAATACTATAGAGGTGGAGACATTTACTTCTTGATAGGACTATCCAGATGAGGGGCCCCTATTTCTCTAACTGGTTCCCGAGGAGAGGACATGACTACATAAGAATTGATTGATCGTCATTTTTTTTTTGCTACAAAAATTTTAGGTGAGAATATTCCCATCAAAGTTGTGATGGATGTGCCACTTCACACTATTTTGTTTACTATGCAGAGGCTAGCGGGAGCCAAGGGCCTCACTAGGAATTTTGGGTACATCTGGTGTATGCCCTGGAAGCTATGGCACCTATGGTTTTTAACTGGGCGGAATCACTTCTTCCTGTTTTCAAAAACCAGTTGACAAAATGTCGGCAAGGGGAACTGAAGAAGTTTGGGTATGGATCCATTTTAGCTTGCTTCTTCTTCGAGAGGGTACCTCTCATGAGGCCCCAGGTGGTATTTACAGAGCTTAGGTATAGATACCCATGCATGCTGAGGTGGGTAGAGATCATGGCCCACACAGGAGGTGGCAAGGCCAAGGTGAAATTCAAGGCCTCCTTCTTCCGTTGGCTGAGTGACCAGATCCTCATGATAAAGGATTATGCATATGCAGTGAACAACTTCAGAGGTGATCCTGATCTACCATTACCACCTTGTGCCCAGTGGGGAGATACTGGTAAGAAGAAAATCTATAAAATGTTGATCATGTTTTTTTTATTTTTGTATTTTATGTTTTTTATGGGTAGTAACAAGACCTAAAATTTTTACATACAGATGCTGGTGATGCACGGACTAGGGGATCCTTCCCAATGGATAGGAAAGTCGAAGCTCGATTTGTTCACAAACATGATGACCACCTCACTAAGCTATTGGATAACCTGTAGCGACTGACTCTTGACATCCAAGATGTAGCGATAGATGACCTCCCTATGAGGTATCAAAGACACACTGCAAAAGTGCCAGGTCGCTTCAGCCGAGTTCTACGTAGGGTAGCATAGGTCATTATGTTCTATAATGAGCATAATTAGATGGTGGTATGCATGATGTACTACTGAAAACTAACTAGCTTCAATATTTTCATATGATTTTTTATTTCCTGAAAGCCACAGTTGTTATCTCCCAAAATAAAGTTATTTTGATAGTAGGAAGAATCTTCTTGTGTAATGAAATAAATGAAATATTTGAGTATCACAGACAATTTGAAAGCCTCTGTGTTTTATTTGGATGAAAATTTTATAAGTTATAGCTTTTGGTGGCTTAGGCAAGGACTATTATAGCTCGTTAGCCATTGAAAAGCTATGTTTCGATGGTTTAGGAGAAATCAAGGGTATTTTATTAACCATCGAAAGAATGGGTTTTTGACAGTTAAAATTTTTTTCCGACGAGATCGTTATCTGTCAAAAGCAGAAGTTCACCACGACAACGGGGTAAAGGTTTCGGTGGCTTAAGAAAGAAAGACAACACTTTGTTAGCCACCAAAATCCATCTTTTCGACAGCTAGCTGACAAAATCTCGGAGGATCTTAACCACCGAAAGGGAAAAATAAGGAAATGGTTAGGAACTGTCACATATGACCCCATCAACAAGATAAATGATCATTTGAGAGTCTGATTACCCACTGAAAAGAGCTGGAGCTATATGACTGCATGGGAAAATGAGTAAAAAGGGTTGTTATGCAATTGTCAAAAGACTGATCTAACTGGAAACCCTTAGTGTCCCTCCACATGTCCAAAAGATCATCAAATAGCCACTGAATTCTCTAGTTGAAATAGGTTACAGTTATGTGGGAAAAGAGATTTAGAGGATCGAGCTGCTGTCATCATTTTTGTGACCTCAGCCTCCATAATGATAGAAAATTCTCATAATCAGTGCTAGGAGACTCCATCATGTTTCATTTTCAAAATTAGCATTTTCTCCACCAGAAAAACTAGCTCTGAAAGAGAATCTTGTTAAAGCACACTGTATACAAGTTTGAAAACTATTTTGTAGGTACCAAGGAGATACACCCATTAAGATGAAGAAGAGTGGACCAACTCTCGGGTAGGAGCTCGGTGATATCAATTATTTAGAGGCACATCTAGAGGTCTGCAGACTTTTCCAAGAGGTGGGCTGCTACAAGTTCTGTGAAAAAATAAAAGGCTTTTATCAATAGGTGGCTGAGGCTATTTTTCCTATCATTTGATGGTTCAAAAGTAGTCATAGGAAAAAAGGAGTTTCTCATAGATGAAGCACTAATCACAAAGGTGAGAAAACTCTCTTCCACAGGGGAGAAATGGTTCAAGACCACCATACCAAAAGAGGTGAAATTCAGGTCTTACCTTAGGCCTAAGCATAGAGGAACAATATGGAAGAAGAGTGTGCCATCATCATGGCTGGAAGAGAACTCGCAACAGCTGCTGAAGGCCATTGTGGTTGACTTAACCTTTGAATGTAGATATAATACAGCAATGATCTACCATTTCAAGCTCATGAATCACTTCACAGGTAAATGTCCTCTCAATCTGCCCTTTTATTTATACAAAAGTCTAGGGAAGATGGCACATCAAGTAAAATCCCAACCATCCAAGATTGCTGGTAGGCTGTCCCACCATGGTCTTATCCATCTGTTGGTCTAGGAGTTGTTGAAGAGAAGAAACATGGCTTTCCCTTATTTTCTGTTCTAGAATGGCTTTGAGATAGGCCTTCAACCAGAGGAGAAAGGGAAGTCTCTTGCAATGAAATCCAACACCCCAAGGAGTCATAGAAGAAGGAGGAGGGCCATTTCCCCAGTAGCAACAATAGAACAACCTCCCTCCTCTTCCAAGACCAAGAAGGAAAAAAGGAATTTGGACTTCAGTGAGAAAGGCCAGGAGGTAGAAAAACAGCATGAGAATGTCTTAAATCTACCTTATTCAGATTTTGAGGAAGAACAAGAAGAGGATGCATCCCTAGCTTTGCAAATTGTACCAGTATCTGAAGCATTTCCATCCCCCACACCATAGGAGCAAGAGGAACTAGAAGAAAGGGCTTCCTCCAGCAAGCCTAAAATTTGAAAGATCAATTAGCTACTAACGTAGGTTTATGAAATGGAGGTCTTCGAAAGAGAACTAAAGAGAAATAATGAGACCTTGACCAGGAGGAACAAGCTACTGCACAATTCATAACTAGAGTAGAGAGAAAGATACATTTTCTTGAAAATCTTGAGCAAAATATACCAAAAGGAAAATACAAGACTATACCGGATGGTTAGGCTCCAAAGGCTGCAGTTGAAGGAATCCAAAGCAAACCCTAGCAGCCACCTTTCCTTATCAACCCTAGCTGAAGAAGCCATCAATCTCTAGCCTCTTGAAGCTAGCCAAGGCGTTGTTAACACTCCTAGCATGAATCCTGGAGAAGAGTAAGACTGAACAAATAGGCTTGAAAGGACATTTTTGAAGAAACCCTAATATTTTTTGCAAAACAAGTCTTTCAGTGGATTAGGCGGACACTGGGGAAGTTCATTAGCCACTGAAAGCGCCACTTTCAGCAGCCAATGGTTCTGATAGACTAGCCTCTTAACCACTGAAACTAAACAGAGGCTTAAAGGCATGTTTAAGCATACATAACCAGTTTTGGGCAAGTACATATGGTTCATGGACGTGATCTGAAGATAAAAGGCACTGATGGACACATCAGAAAAAGGTCTATGTGAGATCCACTATGACATAACAGCACCAAAGGACACCAACCCTAGCTATCAAAGAGAAATCAGTGGTTTAAATGGCAGAGGACCAACATTAGTGATCACCAACAATTACTTTAGTTATTTAATATTCATTTAGTGAAATAAATTTTCATTATTTTTAGACAAGTAGTTAGGTAGGGTTTCAAACCCTAACTTGCAAAAAACTGTTACTTTGTTTATTTTTGTAAAAACATGGTAAAAACAGATCCAAGTTTTAGGATTTGTATATTTTGTAAAAGGCTATAAAGCCTAAGCCTATTTTTATAAAAAAGGTTCGACTTCGGGGATTTATAAACCTATACTACTATCAGCTTCTCATTTTTCTCATTCTTGGATATAAGCTCTTCTGCTATGTTTTGTTTATCCTTCATCTCTGTCTTTACTATACTTATTCCTGAATGTGTGTTTAGGTTACTTTCAAGTTGATTAATAACTAATAGCTATAATCCTATTGGTGTGTTAATGTGATTTGATTTATAAGTACCATATTTATCATGATTTATCCATTTATATGCATCCGTTTTGTATGTAAATCTGCCATCCTAATGAGTTCTCCATCCTTGCACCTTATTGTCAACTTCTGAACAGTTATAACTAAAATCCTTGTAATTGAATGAGTTCCATGCATGTCTTGAGAGTGGAAGGTTATATAGGTTACCTGACTTGATCCATATTAGAAAAGCCTAAAACATTGTAAGTTACTAGGCATCCTCAAGCTACAATTTAGAGGAGTTTCCTGGAGTGATAACAAATTGGCACTGTTTCCAGGGAGAGGAGACTGAATCTCAGCTTCCCTAGGAGACAACTTAGATCCTTGCTTTGATGATAGACAAATATTGGACACTATTCTGGTTGTAATCATTTATCTGGAAACTCCATTGAAATAAGGTGGCTTCAAGAAGACCAAGTACCAGAGCAAACCCTAAGGGGCCACCAGCAACACCTGTTTCAGATCGAGAAGAAATTTTGAGAAGAGCTAGGGCTTTACTAAGACAGACCAATAGTGCTGCATAAGAAGCCACATTAGGTATTTCAAGAAATGTTTCTGCTATTATTTCTTCTGATGAAACATTTAATTCTCAGGAATTTGTAAATACATTAGAAATTCCTAGGGTTTGGGCATCTTCAAGCACTGCTACTTGTGAAGATCCAATCCCAGGTGACTCCACTGGGATAAGTATACCACCACCACCTTCTCAGGAAGCACCTTCATCAGTGCTACCTTCCTCAACCCTGTCTATACCCATTTCCAAAATGGATGCCCCTCAATTGACCAAAATGGAAAGGATCTTGGTGGCTAGGTATGCCCCCCGAAATTTGTCAAATCCCCTGTCTACCATGCTTACTAGAGATTACTTCAAGTATATGCCTAATTTCATAGGATAAGGGGATTTCAAAGCTAAAGAAAATCTATAGGAATATTACATCTATGATGAGAATATTAACATAGATCAAGAAGATGTATGGACTAGGGGTTTTGTGCAGAGCCTAGATGGTCAGTCTAGGAAATGGTTTGAGGAAATTCCTGCTGGATTAGTGGCATGCATTGAGGCCCTAGATGGAATATTCCTAAAGAATTCAGGAGAGAGGAGATACCACCTCTACTATATCATAGATTTCAACAACCTGAAAAGAGAAAATGGTGAGTCTATCTCCAACTTCACCAAGAGGTTCAACAATATGTATAGCAAGATCCCCACTAAAATCAAGCCCACTGATACCTTAGCTAAGATAACTTCTGAAAATGCCTTTGACTCTAATTTCTACCTACTCTTGATATAAAGTAGGTCTTCCTCCTTATCACTCATGTAGGATGCTACCCTATAGGTAGAATCAAACATCTTGGAATATCAGAAGGTCAAAGGAAAGATAGACTGAAAGAAGCAGTCAACAGACCCTATTGGTGATTCTTCATTAGAAAACAAGATCTACAAAATGACCAAACTATTAGATAACCTAACTACTGAAATTTCTAAACTGAAGGATCAAGGACAGTCACCTAGGAGGGGTAAAGGGCCAGGTGACTTTGCTCCTCGAAACCCTAATTTTGTCCCTTATAGAAGAGGAAACCCCCCAGTTCATATTCTCAGAAGGGAAAGGAATCAAGGGGAAGATCATATAATAAGAGCTCCATTTTAGAATGTTGTATTAGAAGAAGAGCCATAATTCATTGAAGAAGAAGGAGAAGCTGGAGACAACATCCACTGCATGGAGGATGAGGTGGACTACTCTTTTCTAACACAGGAAAAATATGAGGAAGCCCTAATTGATGAGCATATCACTGAAGAGACTGTATATTAGGCTGATGGTCAGTGAGGGTAAAATATAAGGTCTAGTTTGGTTGCTCCTCTCTAGAAGAATGCCGTGCTTGTCAAACAGCCTACTGCACTAGCTAAAAGGTTGTTGTTTTACCAGAGAAAGGTGGCTGTCACATCCAAAGCATTGTAGAAACTAACACGTTCATCCATTCCTGATAAGGTCCAATCAAATTTCCAGGGCATGAGGTGAGGTTTCCAAATAGGCTGCATTATTCTTTCAACCTTGAGTCAAAAATTCAAAAAATGAAGATGCCTTTCCCATTAATTGAGCTAATGAAAAATGATGCATTCAAGTCTTCCATTCTGAATTCCCTTCAGCCAAAGATGCATATTGACACTAGCTTTGTTAACCTACAAGATGAAAATCCTATTGTAAGACTAGGCCCCATGATTGAAGACCTAAAGGACTCATGCCCTCCTTTATACATATCCCCGAATATCCATGATAAAATCCTCCATAACTATCTGCTGGATTCAGGATCCTCTCATAACCTAATCCTGAAGGCTGTGATGGATGAGCTTGGTATTAGCATCACAAATCCCTACCATGATTTATTCTCCTTTGAATTCAAAAAATTCAAGTGCTTGGGCCTCATAAAATACCTCGTTGTGAACCTAACTCATCTACCTTTGAAAATCATCATGATGGACATTGTAGTGACTGATATCCCTAAAAAATTTGGTCTCTTGTTGTCTCGATCATGGAGCAAAAGGCTAGGTGGCACCCTTCAGATGGATCTTACATATGCCACTATCCCCATGTTTGGAGGAGAGACTAAGAGGTTGTACTGGGAAAATCGGTTGGCCTACATCATAAGCAAGGAGAAGAAT
Organism: Pseudotsuga menziesii; assembly: GCA_001517045.1. NCBI lineage: Eukaryota > Viridiplantae > Streptophyta > Pinopsida > Pinales > Pinaceae > Pseudotsuga > Pseudotsuga menziesii. The sequence goes on along the minus strand of LPNX010247840.1, from coordinate 214,078 downwards.
TCAATGAATCACCCCATCTATGCAGTGGACACTGATTTTAGGTCCTTCATTCTGCATATAGATGATTCTCAACAAACATCATTCCAGCTCAGTGAGCCCACTTGTCAGCAACATGAAGAAGTGACCATAGTAGTCTGGAGCATGTATTTTGATGGGGATAGCACTCAAAGATCAGCATGTGCAAGTGTACTATTGATCTCCCCATCCAAGGAAAACATTCATCTGTCTTACAAGTTTGATTTTAAAACCACTAACAATATAGCAGAATATGAAGCCTTGCTGCTAGGAGTTAAAGTTGCCAAGGAGATGGGGATCATGTGCATGAGGATTTTTGAAGATGCAGACCTCATTACACAATAGGTAAACAACACTTTTCAGACAAAAAACATCAGATTAAAGGCCTACAAGGATGAGGTATGGAAACTCAGACACTCCTTTATGTTTTTTGAACTGTCATATATACTTAGGGCTTTGAATCAGTGGTTTAACTGGAAGAGGACCAGCATTAGTGATCACCAGCAATTACTTCAGTTATTCAATATTCATTGAGTGAACTAAATCTTCATTATAGTTAGACAAGTAGTTAGGTAGGGTTTCAAACCCTAATTTGCAAAAAACGGTTACTTTGTTTATTTTTGTAAACACCATGGTGGCTTCACTTGTTGACCAATATCCTATCATGTTATTTCATATTGTGGGTTTTAAAATTATCAAAAATTGAACCAATATATTGCAGGTATTGGGGGGATGAGGGGTTTAAGGTCGAGGTGGGTAGGGTGGTTTGTAAGGATTAAGGTATAAAAATGGGTGGGAGGGAGGTTTTAAGTATTGGAATGAGGTTTCAACAAAAATGGTATGGGTCAATATCTCTGGAAATTAAGGGTATTCTTTAATATCCCACAATTGCACATGTTATGTGAGAGGTTCACTAAGTGAAGTCCCCGTGGTAAAAACAGATCTAGGTTTTAGGATCTATATATTTTGTAAAAGGCTATAAAGCCTAAGACTATTTTTATAAAAAAGGTTCGACTTCGGGGATTTCTAAGCTCTTCTATTATGATTTGTTCAGCCTTCATTTCTATCTTTACTGTACTTATTCCTAAATGTGTATTTAGGTTACTTTCAAGTTGATTAATAACTAATAGATATCATCCTATTGGTGTGTTAATGTGATTTTATTTATAAGTACCATCCTTATCATGATTTAGCCATTTATATGCATCTGTTTTGTATGTTAATCTGCCAGCCTAATGAGTTCTCCATCCCTGCACCTTATTGTCAACTTTTGAATAGTTGTAACTAAAATCCTTGTAATTGAGTGAGTTCCATGCATGTCTTGAGAGTGGAAGGTTATATAGGTCACCTGACTTGATCCATATTAGAAAAGCCTGAAACATTGTAAGTTACCAGGCATCCTTGAGCTACAACCTAGAGGAGTTTCCTGGAGTGATAACAAATTGATGTCATTGCTGGGGAGAGGAGACTGAAGCTCAAATTCCCTGGGAGATTACATGGATCCTTGCTTTGATGATAGACAAAGCTTAGACACTATTCTAGTTGTAATCATCTATCTGGCGACTCCATTGAAATTAGGTGGCTTCAAGAATACCAAGTACCAGATCAAACCCTAAGGGGTCACCAGCAACACCTGTTTTAGATCCAGAAGAAATTTTGAGAAGAGCTAGGGCTTTACTAAGATAGGCCAGGAGTGCTGCACAAGAAGCCACATCAGGTATTTCAAGAAATTTTTCTGCTATTATTTCTTCTGCTGAAACACTTAATTCCCAGAAATTTATAAATACATCAGAAAATCCCAGGGTTTGGGCATCTTCAACCATTGCTGCTTATGAAGATCCAATCCCATGTGACTCCACTAGGATAAGTATAACACCACCACCTTCTCAGCAAGTTCCTTCATTAGTGTTGCCTTCCTCAACCCTGTCTGTACCCATTTCCAAAATGGCTGCCCCTCAATTGACCAAAATGGAAAGGATCCTGGTGGTTAGGTATGCCCCCCTAAATTTTCCAAATCCCCTCTCTTCCATGTCTACTGGATATTACCTCAAGTATATGCCTAAGTTCATAGGAGAGGGGGATTTCACAGCCGAAGAACATCTAGAGGCATTTTATAGTTATGCTGAGAATATTAACATAGAGCAAGAAGATGTATGGACTAGGGTTTTTGTGAAAATCCTATATGGTTAGGATAGGAAATGGTTTAAGGAACTGCTTGCTGGATTAGTGGCATGCATTGAGGTCATAGATGACATCTTCCTAAAGAATTGGGGAGAGAAGAGACACCACCTCTAGCTTATCACAGAGTTCAGTAACCTAAAAAGAGAAAATGGGGAGTCTGACTCCAACTTCACCAAGAGGTTCAACAATATGTATAGCAAGATCCCCACTGAAATCATTCCCACTGATACCTCAGCTAGGATAACTTATGAAAATGCCTTTGACTCTGATTTTTTCCTACTCCTCGTAGAAAGGAGGTCTTCCTCCTTATAAATCATCCAGGATTCTTCCCTAGAGGTACAATCAAACATATTGGCATCTCAAAAGGTCAAAGGAAAGATAGACTGGAAGAAGCAGCCAACAGACCCTATTGGTGCTTCTTCATCAGAAAACAAGATCGACAAAATGACCAAACTGTTAGATAACCTGACTACTAAAATGTCTAAACTGAAGGACCAAGGACAGACACTTGTAATGGGTAAAGGCCCAAGTGACTTTGCTCCTTGAAACCCTAATTTTGTCCCTTATAGAAGAGGAAACCTACCAGTTTAGATTCTCAGAAGGGAAAGGAATCAAGGGGAAGATCATAGAATAAGAGCTCTAATTTAGAATGTTGTATTAGAAGAAGAGCCAGAATTCATTGAAGAAGAAGGAGAAGTTGGAGACAACATCCACTGCATGGAAGATGAGGTGGACTACTCTTTTCTGACACAGGCAGAATATGAGGAAGCCCTAATTGATGAGTAGATCACTGAAGAGACTGTATATGAGGCTAATGGTCAAGGAGGGTAGAATATAAGGTCTAGGTTGGTTGCTCCTCTCAATAATAATGTTGTGCTTTTCAAACAACCTGCTGCACCAGCTAAAAGGGTTGTTGTTTTACCAAATAAGGTGGCTGTCAAATCCAAAGCATTGCAAAAACCAACACCTTTAGCCATTCCTGATCAGGTCCAATCAAATTTCTAGTGCATGAGGTGAGGTTTCCAGATAGGTGTATGGTGACTGAATGAAGGTAGCATAGACTCGATATACAAACTGGGACATCTCTATGACGTAGAAGGAATCAATAGAGGCTCCATAGGGACTGGAAGCATAACCAGTCGGTGGAGCTAAACTCAGATAAATGAGTACAGCTCCTAAAGTCAAACTATAACCCAACCAATGGATGTGATATACAGTGCTCTGTTTAAAGGTGACACGACTTGACAGCTGCCAAAGATAATATCTTTTCTTGTCCGGCTTTTTGGTTTTTTTATTTTTTTGGTTTTTTTCAGTTATTTGAAAAGCTTGAAAAAAGAATAAACTAGCTTTATAGTTACAAACTAGGAGGAGATGAGTGTCATGAGGGAAAATAAACTAGTTCCAAGCAGTGGAACATACCTATGCTCAATGCAAGGATACATGTGTAGGATATCAACACTTGGGGGAAAATCCCCTCCTGGTAAAAAGGGAATCAAGCTGTGAAGGATATAAAGAAAGGCTCTACATGGCTAGACATGAGACAAGCTCGGGCTATATGGCTGAAACGCAATGTCAGGGGAGTCGGCATAAAGCTCAATAAGACAGGAAAAGCTCATGATAATGCATCCACAACTTGATACAAGGGAGTCCGGGGGATCATGGTCAGCATAAGATCAAGAGGAGTATGAGGCTCTTGCTAAATGTCATGGAAATACTATACAACAGACTCTCACACCCTAAAGGGAGAAACATCAGCATGGGCACCAAATGCAGATAAGGCGCTAACTAGGGTACCCATGTAAGGTGAGGCTCTACCACTCATATCATGCCACTTCTATAGGAGCAAGAAGGTTCCGTGACATAATAGAGTGGGTTCGTACCTAAGGATATAGTGACATGGTCATAAGGTGGTGAACCTAACCTATATGCCAGTGTATACGTGATACCTGAGATAGGCACGAACAGTTTCTGGTCACAAAAGAAGCATCCAATAGACAACTTCAGACCCAAGGAAGACCCAACCACACTCACAACCCACCCAACAACTTCCCACAACATCAGACTCACCAAAAGGGAGGATGTACGTGACTGTATAAAGAACAGTTGCGTATGTACGTGAATTTTGGCCAACAATCCGCGTATGTACGTGACTTTTGTCCAAAAACCCGCGTATACAGAGAAGGAAATGGTAAAAAGCAGGTCAAGGCCAAACCAATAAAGGGGAGTATCAATGGACAAATATACTATAACATGCAACACAGAAACAGAGAAAAACAGAGAGCAAATCAATAATATCAAGCCCATTGTGCCCCCTACCCCAAAGAAAAACAAGGACCGTCCCCAGCAGAGTCGCCAATTCTGTTACGGAGAGAAATTCCTATGGCTTGGGGTACCAAAACAGACAGCTAGACTCCAGAAATCAATCTTTCCTGATATGCAATAGAAATAAAATACCTAACACTAAAGGATCGAACCTCGTACCTTATTCCGAACGGTTGAAGTAGATCCCCGTTGAGCTTTCCAATCTTCAACTTGAATTGATGTAATACTTCCTCAACAATAAGTAAACAATACAAGCATACTATATTTCATGGTGTTAGATCTATTCTAGCATATATAATCAATAATGTATAAGCATTTGACATATTCCAATGGATACAATATTCATTCAAATAAACATTACTGGATAGGAAAAGATATTTCTATTAATATGAATCAGAGATTACAAGTGACAACCTCTTATGGCACGTCTACGAACCGGAGAAACTGAATCCCCCACTTGGGCCTCCACCACCTCAATCCTCCATCACTCAGATAGCAAGCTCACTAGCAAAAGGCAAGCTTGGGAAGAACACAACAGTGCTCCAAGGGACAAAGGGATGCAGACTCAAGCATAAGTACTGGCAACAAAGGACTATAGTTTCATTACTCTCAATTCTCTCTTATCTCTATATGCTTTCAATGTCTCAAGGGGTTCCTTATATAGCTTTTCAAAGGGATACTGAAAGGTCGAATCCATGCGATCTCAAGGCATATGGAAGGCCAGGAGTCATATGAGTCAGATCCAAGTCAAGGAACGCTCCAAAAGGATTTAGATTATGTACACATCCCGATGTATGCGACTATAGGGGGAATATCCGTGTATGTATGCAGTTATCGGGGGAAAAGTTGCGTATATCACTTTTCTTATGTTTTTAGGGATGATCAAGGACACATCAAAAGACAAAAAGTAGTCCATAGGGGTTAATGAGTCTGCAGCAGGACAGGGGAAGGCCATACAATGTGTGATTCACCTAGTGTGGTGAAATCCGCTATAACAGTAGAATATAAGGTCTAGGTTGGTTGCTCCTCTCAATAATAATGTTGTGCTTGTCAAACAGCTTGTTGCACCAGCTAAAAGGGTTGTTGTTTTACCAAAGAAGGTGGCTGTCAAATCCAAAGCATTGTAGAAACCAACACCTTTAGCCATTCCTGATCAGGTCCAATCAAATTTCCAGTGCATGAGGTGAGGTTTCCAGATAGGCTGCATTATTCTTTCAACCTTGAGTCAGAAATTCAAAAATTGAAGATCTCTTTCCCATTAATTGAGCTAATGAAAAATGATGCATTCAAGTCTTCCATTCTGAATTCCCTTCAGCCAGAGATGCATATTGACACTGAAATTGTTAACCTGCAAGATGACAATACTATTGTAACCCTAGTCCCCATGATCAAATACCTAAAGGACTCATGCCCTGCTTTCTTGATATCCCTGAATATCCATGATAAAATCCTCCATAATTGTCTGCTGGATTCAGGAGCCTCTCATAACCTAATGCCAAAGGCTGTGATGGATGAGCTTGGTCTTAGCATCACAAAGCCTTACCATGATTTATTCTCATTTGAATCTAGAAAATTCAAGTGCTTTGGCCTCAAAAAATACCTTGTTGTGAATCTAACTCAGCTACCTTCGAAAAGCATCATGATGGACATTGTAGTGGCTATTATCCCTCCAAAATCTGTTCTCTTGTTCTCTCGATCATGGAGCAAAAGGCTAGGTGGCACCCTTCAGATGGATCTTACATATGCCACTATCCCCATGTTTGGAGGAGAGACTAAGAGGTTGTACCGGAAAAATCAGTTGGCCTACATCATAAGCAAAGAGAGAAATTCTTTGAATCACCCCATCTATGCAGTGGACACTGATTTTGGGTCATTAATTCTGCATATAGATGATTCTCAGCAAACATCAGTCCATCCCACTCAGCCCACCTATCAGCAACACGAAGAAGTGACCACAGTATTCTAGAGCATGTATTTTGTTGGGTCTAGCACTCAAAGCTCATCATGTGCAACTGTAGTATTGATCTCCCCATCAATGAAAAACATTCATCTGTCTTACAATCTTGATTTTAAAACCACTAACAATATAGCAGAATATGAAGCCTTGCTGCTAGGATTTAAAGTTGCCAAAGAGATGGGGATCATGTGCATGAGGATTTTTGGAGATGCAGACCTCATTATACAACAGGTCACCAACACTTTTCAGACAAAAAACATCAGAATAAAGGCCTACAGGGACGAGGTGTGGAAACTCAGAGACTCCTTTATGTTTTTTGAACTATCATATATACCTAGGTCTTTGAATCACCTAGCTGATTCCATGGCTGTCTCTGCAAGTCTTTTTATTCCTCCTTTACCTCCTAAGCTCAACTATGATGCTCAAGTTAAATACAGACCTTCTTTGCTAGACAATGTCAAATTCTAGAAGGTGTTTGAAAATGATGACAAGCTTGGTAAATTCCTTCAACTAGTAGATGAATTCTCTGATATGCACATAGACTAGGAAAACCTAAGCATGGAGGAATCCAAGCAGCTCAAGTTGAAAGATAAAGTGGCTGATCAGAACATTATCCAATTACCCAACAACTACATACCTTGAGGCCTAGTACCACTGGAAGAGCTATTTGATCACAATGACATCCCTTTGAAGCCTGCCAAAAAGGAGCTAGATCCTGTTGTCCAAGAGCAAAACATAGGTAGCCAAATCCATCTAGAACTGATAAATCTATCTACTAAATTGACTATTGATCAGAGGTCAAAGTTTTGCAGCTTGATAAAGGAGTTTACTGATGTCTTTTCCTGGGAGTATAGGGACTTGAAAATCTATGACACCAATATCATCCAATGAAGGATTCCTTTGGAGAAGGACACCATCCCTTTCAAGTAGAATATGAGATCCATCAGTCCTCTCAAATTACCAGTAATTGAAAAAGAAATCCATAAGCTCCTTAAAGCCAAGATCATAATTCTGCTTAGGTACTCCAAGTGTATTGCAAACCTAGTAGTGGTAAGAAATAAAAATGGGGAAATTAGTTGGTGTGTGGATTTTAGAAACATGAACAAGTATTCCAAGAAAGACAACTATCCACTTCCCAAGATGGAACACCTACTGCAGAAAGTGTTAGGTTCTAAGGTTATGTCCTTCCTAGATGGCTTCTCTGGATACAACCAAGTTGCTGTGCACCCTGATGACCAAGAGAAGACTGCCTTTACCACCCCCTAGGCCACCTTCATGTATGCTAAAATGCCATTTGGGATAATGAATGTAGGGGATACTTTTCAGAGAGTGATGGACCTAGCTTTTGTAGGGTTGAAAGATAAATTTGTGTTGATATATTTGGATGACCTAACATTTTACTGTCACAGCCATCCTTCCCACTTATAGCATTTAAGGAAGGTATTTCTGAAGTACAGAAGGTATGGAATATCGATGCACCCTAAGAAGTCCCAATTTGCACTCAGTGAAGGAAAAATTCTAGGCCATATAGTCTCAGCTGAAGGTGTAAAGATCAATTTGGTAAGGATGTAAGCAATTCATAAGCTATCAATACCGAGGTCAAAAAGAGACATTCAGTCCTTGTTGGTATTGAATGGGAAGACCCGGGTTTACTGTAGTGTACCAACAAAACCCTTAGCTCACCGGCCCTTTCAGCGACAGACCGTAGAACAGCCTAAAGTCTCACACAAAGTGATCTTAGATGGGGTGGCTGAAGACTCAAGTGTCCTCAACTGGGTTCTGTAGCATCCTAGTGCCTCTTAACTCTAGTTTAACCAATGGGATCTCTCTGTGAGGTGTTGTTTCTCTCTTCCTGGATGACTCTCCTATGGGACTGGCTCTTATTGCAATTCAGCTTCTAGGACGATGCACGAACATCTCTTCTGCTCAACTCTTAACCTGTGATATCTCACACCGCAGCTCCCCAGGCAGTGCGATGTCGCTGACTATGCTGCAATAATTTCTATAGCAAGACTCAATATGCTCATCAACTCTCAAGGTCCAGAGGCTCTCTCTTTGGGTATAATAGCTCAGTTAAACTTCATTAGGGTGTTAATAAGCTTACTTAAGCTTCTACAGCTTAACACGCTTAATCATCAACTACGATCAACTTGTTGAACTCAATTATACAGAAGTCACTAAACACTGTAACTGCTAGTCGTCGTGAATCGAGCACTGATAAACTCATATACAGGATACTTAATACATTCAACTCGCATCTAACCTTCTATGTACTGTAACTGGAGGATAGCATACATACATTCATTAACTGATAAGCAAAGTTCATGTAATAGATAACAGATAGCAAATAAGTAAAGCACAATCACATGAAACAGTCGCACAACACACGGATTTTATGTGGTTCACTTCCAGGGAGGAAGCTACGTCCACAGGAACTGTGTTTTATTATATCTTGAGAGAGTACACATAGTTCCACTACAATGTATTATGCAGCTTGAGATCTTCTGGGAAACTCCACGTACACAACTGGAGCCCTTCTCTCTTAGATCTCTTCTATTCTTCTTATGATTGATTCTTACAATATATCTTTCCTCTCTCTCTCTCTCTCTCTCAATCCCGGCAGATTGTTACATTCATTCTCAAGGATTCAGCCACTGGTTACAGTAAGATAACTATAGACTGAATAACAGAACTAGAGCTTGACTCTTTCTCATTATTTTACAACACTGACAACAAATAACTGACCACTGACTATCTCAGTATCTAATTGTCTACTAGCTAACCCACTAGCTATCTTGCTCAATGTCTAACCTTTTACAATACAAAATACATGCTTAAATAGGTATCCCGAAGGTCTCACCATGATACAACATTGTGGGCCTATCCCAACAGTAACCCAAAAACCCTAACTGTGACAGTCGGCCTATCTGTACTTTGAACTGCCGCTTACTGGTCACGCTGCAGCTTTCTGTAGTCTTCCGTTATTTCCAGCACCGATCTCTGGTATGGGTGCCACTTCTTCGATTGCTCCCCTTCTGTCCTTTGTCTTTAATACCTCAGCCCACTGCTCCTTCTCCATTGATGAGGGTAGGTGAGCCCTCCTGTCATCGCTGCTGCCTTGAATGCAGTGGTTGAGCTCTCTCTTCTCGGCCGCTTCAGGTACTATTTCCTTTGACTTTCCTTGTTCTGATATAGTAGCTTTTCCTGTAGCTGCGGGGCCCTACTCCAACAGTCCCCTAACACTTACTTGTGGCTCATCCCCAAGCCACTAATAGCTGGCTTCTCTTGCTGTAGCTTCTCCTTGGCTTCCTACGAAATCCTTGCGAATCTCTCTCTGAGTCCTGGGACTTCTTTGTCCATAGCTTCGACACAGTACTGTGCCATTTCATCATCCCAATAGTATCCAATAGAGGAAAACTTTGGTCCTGTTTCTATGCCAATATTGATCTTTTTAATATTAATAGGCTCTGTGATAGCTGGGATCTCTAGCTTTGGTCCATCAACTTCGTGAGTCCCTTCTGACTCTGAAATGTTGATGATGTGAGGATCCTCATCCTCATCACCTGGCGCTTCTGCAAAGTTATAACACTCTAGTGCATCTTCTAACTAGATGGGCCAACCCAATCGGGCTGAGCATACACTGATAGGGTACAGTCATCAAATATCTTAGTCTTTATAATGTCTAGGGCCTGATCAATGCTTGGATACTCAGATTCAAAAGTGAAAGTGAGTTCAAAGTTGTCTTTCATAACTGGCCATGTAATTGTTCCTCTGCGCAACTCTGTCTCAGTGTACCAGTTCCTTGGGATTGTGTCTAAAGTGTGAATGAATCGGCGAACCCATTCATCCTCTGGAATGTCCGACCAATTCTGTTCACAAGTCTTAATATTTGACCTGGGGTCACTTTCTCCTATATATTTTTGCTGGAAACGCTCCTTGTCATTAGAGAATCTAATCGCCATCAATCTCTTAAAATCATCCCATGATGCGATATTTTCTTTATGTGCATGCCACTATCTTGCAGGTGTGGCTCTTACTGCAAGGTCAATAGCTGTCATCCTCTGCTCATGAGGGATTTCTTGCTCAAACTGCTATAAAAATTCATTGACATCTGCTAAGCAATCAAATGACGGAATATCCTTAATCTATGTTCCAATCCATCGTAGTGACTTAGTCATAAACGCACATCTGCGAGCTGAGACTTCATAAAGTCTATTCTGCTAATTTTCTAAACCAACATCCGAATCCGATGCACATGAGTTGTCGCATCGCCAACTAATATTTCCTTCTACGGTGGGATTGATATAATCACTCTGATTAGTAGTCAGCTGATAGAAGCTCTCCATATTACACACATCTTCCTCTGCTCTGATAGGTTCAATGTATCGAGGACCCTGAAAAGGATCCAACGGTGCGATGACTCAAATATGTTTATCCTCAAAGGTCATTTATCTTTTCTTCAAGTTGATAACAACCATGTTATCAATTGCCCAATGAATACCTAATAAATCCAGATAGGGTCTGCTATCACCAATAATTTCTTTGACTTCAAAATATGCAAAGCTGTGAACTTCGTCAATATCAACTGGTACTTGCGATAATCGGCCCAGTGGTGATACCCTCTGCTGATTGGATAATCGCAAATGGATAGGTGATCTAGCTAACTTAGGGCTACCCATCTGTTCCCATGTCTGCTTAGTTAGAACATTTACCTCTGATCCTAAATCTAGGATTACCTCATCCATTTCAAATTCTCCAATTTGTGCTGAGTCTCATTTCTCTTCCTGTTCTTGTATGGCCCATAATATTATGAACATCACTCTGCGTATTGCTCACAGAAGAAGACTGTTGATACTGATCTATGATGCGCTGAAGCTCTCCTATAGCTTTCTCATTTCTTACGAGTTTCAAGCAGCTCCGCAGGAAGGATTGTACACTTCCTGTCAACTCATCCTCTTCGCACCTTCCAGATGTGGTAGCCTGCGGTATCTGTACAGGACTAACGCCACAAGGTTTCTGCTATGGTACGCCCCTACAAGGCAATACCTACGATCCTAATGGTGTAAGGTCAGTAAATAATGTTTTAGCTTGCTGAAATGTTTCTTTATTCTTCTATAGGTCAAGTGGTGTAGATTTATCAGTGGCTTTGCGCACCCACTCCGGACCTATATTCTTTTCGGCATCCTGCGATGTCCTACTAGTAGAAGCACCACTATGAGTCACAACATTGACGCTTGGTTCTAGTTATTTCTACTCAACACCAATAAGCTGAATATTCTGGTTTACTGCTGGCTTAGTCTCCTTAATCTTGGCTATGAATATAGGACATTCTTCTATAGTATGATCATAGGACTTGCAATACTTACATGTTGTAGTAGGATTCTGACAATCCCTAGCATAATGTCCTATGGCTCCATAGTTGTAACAAACAATCGGTCCACGGCCACAGCCAAAGCCTCCACCACGGCCTTGTCCTCTGAATCCTCCACCATGGCCATCACAAGCCGGTTCATGTTGTGGTCTTGCTGCTGGTCCTGATGTCTCTGACTGGACTCTGTAGAATTCATGTTTTCTCTCTATCATGAGATCATAAGCTCTGCAATTATTTTCATCATGTCCTACTGACTTACAGAAGTTACAGTATAAATTCTTAGGATTCTGTACATACTTCCTAAGTAAAGGGAATTCCTATGGTCTATGTCCTCTTGTTCTACAGATTTCACACCATGGCCCTTGATTCTGTACTAAGGGGTTAGGAGCCCCACTTGCTAGATACTCAACAAATACTGGATAGTTATATTTGGTATGGCCATGTCCTTTACACTTTGTACACCATAATTCTTATGCAACCTCTTTCCCTTTCTTAATCTCATGTAGCTATAAAGTGAGATTGGCTAACTGATTCTGTAAGTTTGTCATACCTGCACTAGTCTCAGCTAGAGGTGAAGCCTCTAGTTTCATTTCCATCTCCAATGCTTCATCCTATGTATGGAGTTTCTATTGCATTAGTGGAAGTTTGATATGAGGGAGTAGTGCTGCAATGAACCATTCCTTATGCTGCTCCGGTGTAAACTCAAAGCTAACTTAGTCTATAAGAGCTTTAAATATTTGATCGAAATCCCATACTAACTCTATGGGTAGCTGTTTAATGCCTTTGAGTTCTGTGATACATTGTAACTTAGACTTGGGTTTCTTAAATTCCTTAATCATTACGGTCCTAACCTGTACAAGTGTTCTGATCTGTGCTGATGTATACTTCATATACCGTGTTAAAGCTCTTTCTCTAAGTGTAGTATCCAACTAGACAAGCTTATAATTGTCATCTTGGATCTGTTTAATGGTCCATACAGCTTCACATAGGAACCAATGTTGTTCTGGGTCTTCTGCTCCTATACCCCTAAAGGTAGGTAATTTCATGTCGTCCCCCATTCTATTTCTATGTGGTGGATTCTGATTTGATGTATTACTACCACTTGGTGGTGTAAATGTAGGTGTTGTAGAGGTAGTATGTATTGTGTGTGAACTATGAGATGGAGTTCCTGCGGGATTATTCTAAGTCCCGGTTGGTTTCTTTGGGGTATAAGGGTGGTAAGGGATACCCCCTACTGTTCTTTCTCTATTACTTTGACTCTGTTCTCTAGTACTATCTAAACTATCTTCAAAGAAAGAAGATCTGAAATCTACTTTATATTTCTTACCACTACGTGTACATCCAATATCTTCAAAATCACTCTCAAACTCTTGTGACATTAGAGTTACTTAACTTATTCATCTGAGAATATATCCAGTACTCATTTTTCATATAATAACATCTTAATGGACAATTTTAAAGAGTTCCAGTACTTACCGTGATATCCTTTGAAGAAGTACCTCTCTGCTTCACTGAAACTCTTTCTTTGATCAACTGCAAACTCTGTAATGAAACCTTCCAGCAAACTCGCAAGCCAAAAGTCTATTTCCCATGAAATGGGATTATCTATGCTCTTCATGGTGTGAATCAGCTCTGATGTCTAGACAATGTTCCTTTTCTTCTTGAATATGTGCTTATCATTCAACTTTGACAACCAATCATACAACTCATTTGCATAGGTCGCAAAAAATATCTCATGCAGGTCTGTGAAGATATGTTTCTGTAGCCAGTCCTCTGTACTAAACCTAGGACTCTTGTTTTCTTTCTCAGCAAATTCTCTTTCCTTAGACTCAACCCACCGTTTAATTTCTTCTTTAGTAGGATGCCAACAGAACATCAGCTCTTCAATTTGTTCAAAATCCGCGACGGAACCCTTTGTTGAATCGAGTTGGGAAATTCCTAAGGCAACGGAACCATTTGTGGGACGTCGGTTTGGGCAGATCTAGGTTTACTGTAGTGTACCAACAAAACCCCTAGCTCACCGACCCTTTCGGCAACAGACCGCAGAACGGCCTAAAGTCTCACCCGAAGTGATCTTAGATGGAGTGGTTGAAGACTCAGGTGTCCTCAACCGGGTTCTATAGCATCCTAGTGCCTCTTGACTCTAGTTTAACCAGTGGGATCTCTCTGTGAGGCACCATTTCTCTCTTCCTAGCTGACTCTCCTATGGGACTGGCTCTTATCGCAATGCAGCTTCGAGGACAATGCGTGAACTTCTCTTCTGCTCAACTCTTAACCTGCGATATCTCACACCGCAGCCCCTCAAGCAGTGCGATATCACTGACTACATTGCGATAATTTCTACAGCAAGAATCAATATGCTCATTGACTCTTAAGGTCCAGAGGCTCTCTCTATGGGTATAATAGCTCAGTTAACCTTCATTAGGGTGTTAAAAACCTTATGTAAGATTCTATAGCTTAACACACTTAATCATCAACTACGACCAACTTGCTGAACTCAATTATAAAGAAGTCACTTAACACTGTAACTACTAACCGTCGTGAATCAAGCACTAATAAACTCATATACAGGATACTCAATACATTCAATTCGCATCTAACCTTCCATGTACTTTAACTGGAGGATAGCATACATACATTCATTAACTGATAAGCAAAGTTCATGTAATAGATAACAGATATCAAATAAGTAAAGCACAATCACATGAAACAGTCACACAACACACGGATTTTACGTGGTTCACTTCTAGGGAGAAAGCTACGTCCACAGGAACTATGTTTTATTATATCTTGAGAGACTACACACAGTTCCGCTGCATCCTATTATGCAACTTGAGATCTTCTAGGAAACTCCACGTACACAGCTCGAGCCCTTCTCTCTTAGATCTCTTCTCTTCTTCTAATGCTTTCTTCTTAGAATATATCTTTCCTCTCTCTCTCTCTCTCTCTCAATCCCTGTGGATTGTGACATTCATGCTCAAGGAGTTAACCACTGGTTACAGTAAGTTAACTACAGACTGAATAATAGAACTAGAGCTCGACTCTTTCTCAATATTTTACAACACTGACGACAACTAATTGACCACTGACTATCTCAGTATCTAACTTTCTACTAGCTAACCCACTAGCTATCTTGCTCAGTGTCTAACCTTTTACAATACAAAATACATGCTTAAATAGGTGGCCCGAAGGTCTCACCATGATACAAAACTATGGGCCTATCCCAAGAGTAACCCAAAAACCATAACTGTGACACTCGGCCTATCTGTACTTTGAACTGCCGCTTACTTGTCACACTGCATCTTTCTGCAGTCTTCTGCTATTTCTAGCGTTGATATTAGGTATGGGCGTCGCTTCTTCGGTTGCTCCCCTTCTGTCCTTTGTCTTTAATACCTCGGCATGTTGTTCCTTCTCCATTTATGAGGGTAGTTGAGCCTTCCTATTATCGTCGCTTCCTTGAATGCAGTGGTTGATCTCTCTCTTCTCGGCCCCTTCAGGTACTCTTTCCTTTTACTTTCCTTGTTCCTGTAGCTGCGGGGCGCTGCTCCAACAGTCCTTTTTAGGAAAGATAAACTTTGTCAGGAGCTTCATCCCTAATTTCTTCGAGCTGGTAAAGCATATAACATTCATGCTTTAAAAATTAGCAGAAATAAAATGGATTGACTAGGAAAGAAACTCTTTTGAAGACATTAAGAAGGCTATGATGGAGGCCCCAACCCTGATTAGTCTTGACTACACCAAGAATTTTTACATTTTCTCTTTTGTATCCTATGACACAGTGGAAGCTGTACTATTACAAAGGAATGATGAGGGTCTTAATCATCCAGTTGTATTCTTCAGCAAAACCTTGAGAGATGTTGAGCTGAAGTATGATCTGATTGAGAAGCAGGCTTATGCTCTCATAAAATCTTTCAAGACTTTTAGAATTTATATTCTGCATGCCAAGGTCATTGCATATGTCCCTTCAACTGCTGTGAAGGATGTCTTGACTCATCCTGACATTTATGGGAAGAGAGCTAAGTGGATTTCAAAGCTCATTGAGTTTGATATAGAGGTGAAACCCACTAAGCTAGTGAAGGGACTAGGTCTGGCCAAACTCATGGCCAAAGAAAACTATGAACTGATGGGACTAAACTTCACATGTGTCAAATCAGCAAAGGTGTAGACTGTGGTAGCAGTAGAAGTAGATCAATATCAAAAGGACATTCCATCATTAGCTGAAAAGATATCTTCATGTGAGTGGTACTGAGGTATTATTCATTTTTTGCAAAAATTAGAAGTTTCTCCTGATCTCACTCCTAACCAAGCATGAGCTCTTAAGTTAAAATATGTTAAGTTTTGCATAATTGACAAACTGTTGTACTGGAAATATCAGTCTGGAGTTTTTCTAAGGTGTCTAGATAAAGAGGAAGTAGAGCAAGTCATGCACCACTTTCATTCCAGCACATGTGAGGACCACCACTATTGGAAAACCATAGCCCACAAGATCTTAAGGGTAGAATACTATTGTCCAGTCCTATTTGTTGATGTATGCACTTTTGTAAGGGCCTATGACCAATGCCAAAGATTTATAGGGAAGCAGCAGCTCAAATCCTTACCCCTTAGGCCTATTGTGGTGAATGGGCCTTTCCAGTAGTGGGGTCTAGATTTCATAGGTGAAATAAATCCATCTTTCAGTGGACAGCATAAATGGATCTTAGTAGCCATTGACTACTTTACCAAATGGATAGCAGCAGTACCCACCAGGAATGCAACTCATCAAGTCATCATGAGATTTTATATGAGAATATCGTTAGTAGGTTTGGCTTCCTAGAAAGGTTAGTAACTGATAATGCACTAGCTTTTAAATCTCGGGCATTAGTTAACATGTGTGAGTCAATGGGCATTCAACTGGTGCATTCCACCTCCTATTATCCACAAGGCAATGGCCTGGCTAAGTCATCCAACAAAAGTTTAGTCAGGACCATCAAGAAACTGCTGGATACAAATCAGAAAAGCTAGGATTCAAAGCTTAAGTTTGCTTTATGGGATGATAGGGTAACATATAAAAGATCCATAGGGACTTCTCCATTCAAGCTAGTTTATGGCACTGGGGCCATTTTTTCTTATCCAACTCATTCTTCCAGTGGCAAAGTTCTTTCAGGAAGAGGAAGATGAACCAAATGATATGGTGAGGAGGATGATGGATGTGGTGGAGTTATAGAAAAATAGGGAGCAAGTTATAGGAAAATCAGAAGCCCATCAATAGAGGATAAAGGGCATGTTTGACAAAAGAGAAAAATAAGACAAATTCCAGGTTGGAGATTGGATCCTCAAGTGGGATGCTGTCAGACAAGACAAGGGAAAACATGGAAAATTTGACTCTTTGTGGATTGGCCCTTTTGTGATAGCCCAGGTACATAATAATAACACCTTCAAATTGTAGAATCTGGAAGGGGAAGAGGTATTTGATGGCCCAGTGAATGGGCGGTTTTTGAAACTCTACTTTATTTGAGGCTATGAGACCTTATTATTGTAAATTAGTAGATAGTAGGTTGTTTTTGCTTACAGAATAAACTCCATGCCCAATGGAATAGTAAATGATAGTGTTAAGTTATTTAGTTTCTTGTAGGAAATTCATTTTCGTTTGGGATTCTTGGGACCTCACTGGGAGGTTCCCATCCCCAAGTAGGAGCCAGATGTTATCTCCGAAAATAAATTTATTTTGATAGTAGGAAGAATCTTTTTATGTAATGAAAGATATGGGTATCATTGACAATTTGAAAGCCTATGTTTTTTATTTGGATGAAAATTTTACAAGTTATAGCTTTCAGTGGCTTAGGTGAGGACTATTATAGCTCATTATCCATCAAAAAGCTATGTTTAGGTAGTTTAGGTGAAGGCTATGGCATTTTATTAACCACCGAAAGAACAGGTTTTCGGCAGTTAAAAATTTTTTTTGACGAGGTCGTTATCTACTAAAAGTAGAAGTTCACCACGACGATGGGATAAATATTTTAGTGGATTAAGCAAGAAAGACAAGACTTCATTAGCCACCAAAAGCCGGATTTTCGATAGCTAGCTGACAAAATATCGGAAGATCTTAACCACCGAAAGGGAAAAATAAGGAAACGGTTAGAAACTATCACATATGACCCCATCAGTAAGATAAATGATCATTTGAGAGCGTGATTACCCACTGAAAATATCTGGAGTTGAATGACTATGTGGGGAAATGAATAAAAAGGGTCGTTATACAATTGGAAAAAGACTAATTTGACTGGAAACCCTCAGTCTCCCTCCACCTATCCAAAATATTATTCAATATCTACCAAATGCTCTAGCTGAAGTAGGTTACATTTATGTGGGAAAAGAGATCTAGAGGATCGAGCTGTTGTCATCATTTTTGTGACCTCATCCTCCATAATGACAAGAAATTCTCATATTCAGTTCCAGGAGACTCCATCGTATTTCATTTTCGAAATTAGCATTTTATCCACTAGAAAAACTAGCTCTGAAAGAGTAGCCTTCTAAAGCACACTGTATACAAGTCTGAAAACTATTTTTCAGGTACCCAGGAGATACACCCATCAAGACTAAGAAGAGTGGACCAGCTCTCAAGCAAGAGCTAGGTGATATCAGTTATTTAGAGGCACATGTAGAGGTCTACAGACTTTTCCAAGATGTGGGATGCTACAAGTTCTATGAAAAAATACAATGCTTCCATCAGCAGGTGGCTGAAGTTTTTTCCCTCTTGTTTGATGGTTCAAAAGTAGTCATAGGAAAAGAGGATTTTCTCATAGATGCAGCACTAATCACAGAGGTTATAGAACTCCCTTCCACAGGAGAGAAATGGTTCAAGACCACCATACCAAAAGAGGTGGAATTCAAGTATTACCTTAAGCCTGAGCATATAGGAATAATATGGAAGAAGAGTGTGCCATCATCATGGCTAGAAGAGAATTGGAAATAGGTGCTAAAGGCCATTGTGGTCTACTTAACCTGTGAAGGGAGATATAATAGAGCAATGATCTATGATTTCAAGCTCATGAATCACTTCACAGGTAAAATCCCTCTCAATATGACCTTTTATTTACATAGAAGTCTAGGGAAGATGGCATACCAAGTAAAATCCCAACCATCCAAGATTACCGGTAGGCTGTCCCACCATGGTCTTATCCAGTTGTTGGTCCAAGAGTTTCTGAAGAAAAAAAACATGTCTTGGCCTTATTTTCTATTCTGGAATGGCTTTGAGACAGGCCTTAAGCCAAAGGAGAAAGGGAAGTTTCTTTCCAAGAAATCCAGCACCCTAAGGAGTGGGAGAAGAAAGAGGAGGTCCATTTCCCAAGCAGCAGCAACAGAACAACCTTCCTCCTCTTCCAAGACCAAGAAGGAAAAAAGGAATTTGGACTTCAGTGAGAAAGATCAAGAGGCAGAAGCACACCATGAAAATGTCTTAAATATACCCTATTCATATTCTGAGGAAGAACAAGAAGAGGGTGCATCCCTAGATTTGCAAATTGTACCAGTATCTGAAGGATTTCCATCCCCCACACCACATGAGCAAGATGAACGAGTAGAAAGGGCTTCCTCCAGCAAGCCTAAAAATCAAAAGATCAATCAGCTATTGAGGCAGGTTTATGAAATGGAGGTCTTGGAAAGAGAACTAAAGAGAAATAATGAGACCTTGACCAGGAGGAACAAGCTATTGCACAACTCCTACCTAGAGAAAAGAGAAAGATACTGTTATCTCTAGGGTTGTTCCTAGTTTTTATTGTGTAATTTTGAATTTCCTTTGATTTTGCCTTGGTTGGTTTTCAATTCTTTTTTGGATTTTTATGCTTGATTATTAACCTTTAGTCTCCTGAAGATATCTTAAATCATCAGAAATCTATTCAGTGAATAAAACTTTGTGTTTGTGTAAGGATTTATGCTTTGTATGGTAAAAATCATAAACTGATAGCAGAATTCCCAAGCTGGCAGCGCAACGAGAGCTTGCAGCAAATTGTATTTCTAATACATATATGATATGAGGGCCGAGAGATTATGGTTTGTGATATAAATATGGATAAATATAATCTTTTGATTATAATCTTGTATGTTATAGCATGAACTTTGGTTATGAATGTGGTTCTAATGATATATGTCACATATCAATGTTTAATGTGGAGACATTCAAAGGGTACAAATGTGTCATGTCAACCATATGTCCATTCCTGTAATTAATGGAGGATTTATTATGGCATAAGGTGGTATACACGTATCCATTTCCATTCAGAATTTCATTTGGCGGTTGTAAAGACTAGGCATTCCTTGGCATGTGGCTCTATGTTTTGTTCTGGGAATCTGTTTG